>CAJQZJ010033615.1:3925218-3946305 GCA_907164525.1 Lophiomys imhausi | reverse complement strand
CACACACACACACACACACACACACACACACACACACACACACACACTTTTACATAGTGCCATACCTACACCTAAAATAGTAAACTGCTTCAAATTAAAGATAAAAGTTTTTAGAAAACACAGAGAGAAATGACATTTCACATACAGAAAGCAAATCTCAATTAAAGCCAATTCCTCATGAGAAAACTTCAAGGCAAAAAGTAAATGCCACAAAATCTTTAAATGCTAATGTGAAAGGACTCATCTCAGATTCTATATCCAGCAGGAATCTTTCAGGAACAACAACAAAAGAAGTGGGAAACACCCATGAATGAAGAAAAGTGAACAAGGAACAAAAATAAATTTGTTGGGAGACAAATATGACAACATGGTCTAAAATAATGGTTGCAGACAATTTTCTAAACCAAAAGAAAATGACCAATCATCAAAGACTGAGTCACAGAACATCAGAAGGAAGAGGGAACAATAGAAAATAAGGTTTTGATCTTAGCAAAAATCACAATGTTAGTTCTTAATAATTATTAAAAAATGGCAATTACGTTATGCTACCACATTTAAGCAAAACAAGAAAATATTATCAATTAATATTCAATAAGCTTTTGATACATTTCAGCAAAAGTTCACAATAAGATAATTAAAAGACAACTTCAAATTAGTAACTATTATTCAAAGGATACACAGTATCTATAATGGCCTCATAATTCATGTTAAAAATTGGAATCTTTCCAAAAAATTAGGTATAGCGAAGGTACCTACTCTCACCAATACTGTTTGACACGAATCAGAAATTCCAGTCACCACAATATGACAAAAAGAATAAATAAAGGGAGAAGATCAGAAAGAATGAAAATTCCTCTTTTCAGATGGCTTGACAACTTATGCAGAAATCAATAAGAATATACCTAAATATACTTTCCTAAAACTGATAATTGAGCGTTAAAATTTAGCTCCTATCTTACAGTGTATGTTAAAACACATGTTTGCATACTACCTGTAAATCAGCAACAGCCATAAGTGAAAAGACAACACCATTGAAACTACTTAGGAAGGCATCATGTAGGTATGTATCCACTAAGACATGCAGAGTCGTGAATGTTGAAAAACTCCAATGCTGAAACCAGAGAATATCCCAAAGAAAAGGGAGATTTCCAGTGGTCATGGTCTCACTCAGCACACTAAATGTATGTGTTATTCTATAGCTGCAGTGAACCAAGACAGACATCCTTCCTTCATTAGATTTGTTGGCATTTTGTCACAAACCAACAAACTAACAAAGAAAAACGAAAGAAGGAAGGGGCATGTGCGAAGTTTCTGGAAAGCATAATAAATGGGCCCGGGAATGAATACAGACAGTAGGATAATCATCTAAAGTCTAAAGTGTGCAAGGTCTTGGCTCAGACCCCAGTATACACTAAATGATTGACTGAAAATAATTAAGTATATAAATTATTCATCTTTGTAGTTTTAAAACATGCCATAACTATAGAAATATGAACTGTATGGTGCTCATTTGTAATTCCAGCACACAGAATGCTGAGGAAGGTACTCTCGAGTGTGATGCCAGTCTACAGTACATAGTGAGAGCTTGGCTCAAATAAACAAACAAAAATATGTGTCTATAGTAATAAGGGCCCCACATTATTGAGAAAGCAATAGACAAAAAAGAGAAATGGACCAGAGAGAGGGAGACCTCACACTAAAAGAAGGTAATGCAAAAAGAAAAAAAAAAACTTCATACATTGACTTTTATTACATTTATTTTTTATTTTAATTAATTATTTTTCATCATTAAAGTCCCTGGTCATAGACAGAATAAAATGGTAACTTACAGGCTGGAAGGACATATTTACAAGTCTTAAACTGGTAGCATAGTTTAGAAATTTAAAACAAGCATCATGCCCTGTTGGAGGTAGAAGAAGGATTAAAGTGGCCAATTTAAAAATCTTGAAAACTTTCAGTGAAGTAGCTGGATACAAAATGAATTCAAAAAAAAAAAATCAAAAGCCTTCCTTTGAAGAGACATTTCACTGAAGAGAATATACAAACAAAGCATGTTGTGAAATGTCCCTCCATTAGCAGTCTCCATTAGGGAATGCACACTAAGACCACAGTGAGATATTATGACACACAGAATGATTAAAAATAAAAATGGTGAGGACACGCCGGAGTGATAAAGATGTGAGAATGGGAAGTAGCAGTTAAGGACACATTACTACCGCACAGCAGACAAATTGCCCTTGTGGTGTTCATAGCGATAAACTACTTTCCTGTCTCGATTGTGTGTTCCTGTCTCTTATAGTCTTCATAAGATGTGATAGAATAGCAAAGCTCTGCAATCATATTTTATCCTAGCATCTGTCTTGTTTCACTATTATATTGTAGTCATGTAAGATGCGTGACACAACAGTATAAACAACTTATAAAACATTACATATCCCAATATTCATAAAAGAGAGGGACATGACTGTCCTTGGTGTGAGAAAATAATACAAATTTCATATAGAAGACAAACTAATCACTCTGAATTGATTACTACCCAATTATATACGAATCAAGGTATCACATGGTACCTCATCAATATGTATAAACATTATGTCCATCAAAACATAAGACACAAAATAATTCAAATTATATAACAAAGCATCTTATGCCATTAAGTGTCTTAATCATTACTGTATGCTAGTCACAAGACTCAATTTGCAGGGAAAGCCTTCCCTTCCATAGACTCCTGTTATTAACTTTGTATATTTTAAGCTTTGTATACTTTGCAGGAAAGTGTCCAGCCCTCTGTCTGAAAATCTCCAGCAGCCAATCCTGGCTGATTCAAGTTTTGCCTATGCCCTCCCCTCCCCCAGCTACATATTTCCCTGGTTGTCCCCTCTTCAGCCCTGCAACTCCCCTGGGTACCATCCCCTGTGGCCCTTAAAAGGGGTTCTTGAGATCTTCAGTCTGTGCTGCTAGCCCCTCTACACCTCCAGACAGCAACACCTGAGCAGCTGAGGCTAAATCTCCACAGCTCTGAGATCTGAGATCAGATAGATGCCTGAAAAAAACAAAAACAAAAACTAGAAAGCAGCGCCTGAGTCCTCAGTTAAGGTGGATGCTGCTGACAGGAAACTCAAGGAGAGGGAGGTGTGTGCAACTTGAGCTTGTCTATGTCCCATAAACATCTCTGTGGCAATAATGTGTAAACTAGCCATTCCTCCAAACTAGGGAGCTTTACGTGGTTTGCCACTCTCAGCCAGGGACCAGGACTAGGAATCTGACCCCTTAGTATAAGTTCATAGTTTAGTTAGGAAAGACGTTTATCTTAGAGTTCAAGTTTATGTAAATACCCTTACATAAACTTAATAGGGCCCTTCCCCATACCTGTCAGAAGGCAGTTTCAGCTTCGAATGCCACAAAGGCCATCTCCAGTGGGAGTCCTCCCAGATTTATGCTAATTATAGGTGAAAAGTTTGAAAAGAAACCCAACAACCCCTAAGTGCCCCCAAACTCAGGACTTTAAATCCCACCAATCCTCTTGAAATCTCTGCCCTAGAAAGCTCCAAATCTTCCAAAAATCCTATGTAAAGCCTTTTTGTCTAGCTCACTGCTGTCCTCTCCTAGGGGCAGCCACTCCTGGATTGCCCCCTCCTCTCCTGGATTCATCCCTCATTGGCTCCCAAGTCCTACCTCCAGCTGTATGGTCCCTGGGCTCCCATATCTTGGGATACCCTTCCCTTGGGACACTGTCGCACCTAAAAGACCTGTGTGGTTTCTGGGCTCCCGTGTGTCAGGATACACATACCTTGAGAAACCATCCCACCTAAATGAGCTGTGTGGTTCCTGGGCTCCATGTCTTAGGACACCCTTCCTTTGGAACACACCTTCCTTAGGACACACTTCAGATCTGTATGGTTCCTGGGCTTTGGAGTTGTGGGTTTGCTGGACACCTTCCCTGTAGTGTCAATGATGGTATTGGGTGATGGGTGAGTGGGTGTCTGGGTCCAAGTCTGTGAGGTGAGATCAGACTCTTTCACTCTAATGTTCCACCAGATGAGCTTGAATGTGGCAGGGTTGCAGCTTTTCTCCTATGAACCATCAGCCTTGCCTGCTAGGGTCAAAGATCAACATCTCATGTCAGAGAAAACATGGTTGCTCGAGGGAAGTGCTGGCATGGTTGGTGGAAGCCTTCGTCGATGACAAGACGGCAACAGCTCTGAGGCAGCATATATGGTGAATCAGAATTTCTTTAGTGTAGTTTTTCATAGTGGTCTTAACTCTCCCATGGTTCCCTAAATCCTACTAAAATATTCCAATGCTCCTGAGATGGGTGAGGACCCTTTTGAACTGTGAGAAGTGTGGGAGGGATTTCTGGGTGTGGATGCATTTTTTTTGGCTAGGATTGAGATGCTGACAATGCTACATGGGAAATGTCCCAGAAACCTTAACGTGCCTGAGTTTACCTGTGACCACACTGGGGTTATTTCTATGTGCCACAGGAACAGTTGGCCTTTTTGGGTGTGTCCACGTGCTCCAGAGAGGCAGATGGAAGCAGGGCAAGAGCTTGTGCTACTCCTACCAATCTCAGTTTTCTGACTGGTGTCCCAAGTTTGAGATTTCTGGGATTTAGATTTACTCGGATCTCATTGTTCCCAGCCATATACCTCTGAAGCCACACCCAATAATTCCCATGTGACCAGGAAGCCTAACATTTGTTCTATTGCTAAAGAGATACCATAACCAAGGTAACAATTATTAAATGAAGCATTTAAATGGAGGATGTGCTACAGTTTGAGATGTTAGTCCTTTATCATCATGTTGGGGAGTATGGCAGCACTCGTGGCCCTGCAATAAGGCCTTTGAATCTTGATCTTCAGGCAGAGAGAGACACTGGGCTTACTAAGCATTTCAGCATATGAGCATATGGGGTCCACTCTCATTCTACAACATTAAAAATCATTTGTAAACTTAAAATATGCCAGTAAAGAGAGTACTGGGAAGGTAGCACAATGGGAGAGTACTAGGCTAGCCCACATAAGGCTGTATATTCAATCTGTAGAACCATAGTGAACAGCTGAAAACAAACAGACAGATGATTAATAAATGCTAAATCATTTGTACAAAATGTACAAGGAAGAGGAGAGTACGGAAAGAATGCAAGATCTGTAGAATGAGGAAGAGCACTATGAAATTCTGTCTTCTGACAGAATTGCAGCATTTATGAATTCACAGCTAAGAGGTTACCTGAACGTGGCCTGAGCAAGATCAAGCCAGCTGAGATTCTAGCATAGATGGAAGAAGGGATGCCAAGATTCCACTTCTCACTGAAGAGCCATTGGCTAGTTATAGATTCTGGAAAAGGGAGAGTCACTATTCACTAAGGGTGTGGCTAAGTGTCTGTTGCTCATCCACCAGTGCATGACCTTACACTAGTGTATTTACAAGATTCACTAATGAAACTCATCATTTATCAGAACTAAACAAATACTTTTTAAATGCCATGAAGGTGAAGGGAGACATATTTGGATCAGAGTAATTGGAATGGGGGAGTTAGAAGCAGAGATGATCCAAATCCATTGTAACGTATATGAAATGTTCAAATAATAAATTAAAATACTATTTACAAAGAAGAAAGCTGACAATAAGAGAGATGACTCAACAATTAAGAGCACTGCCTGTTCTTCATGAGGACCTGGATTTAGTTCCAAGCAACCATGTGGTGACTCACAACTGTCTCTACCTCTAGTTAAGGAGGCCTCATGCTCTCTTTTGACCTCTAAGGGCATTGAATGAGATTGGTACACAAACCTGCTGACAGAAGTACTCATAAAATAAATTAAATTAATAAAACACAAAAATAAATCAAAATAATAGAGTAATAAATATATAAAAAATGTAACACATAGGGGAATGTGGGTGAGTGGTGTGTTAGAACTCTATGCTTGGACTGACCTCCCTGAATACACATAATAACCCTTCAAGCAATGAAGTCATCAGCAATAAAGGGATTTCAAAATTATTGAGCAAATGTATGAAAACCAGTAGCTAAGCTACTCACTTTTTTTGAGCTGTTATTTCCACTGAACTAAAGAAATAATGCAAAAAAATATTAAAAAGAGTGAAAGGAGTTTTCATCAGAATAAGAGCGTCTTGGGCTTACTATTGTTGGGTTGAAATGCCATGACAGAAAGAAGCTTAGAGAGGAAAGGATTTATTCTGCGTACACTTCCAAGTAACAGTCCATCACCAAGGGAAGTCAGGGCAGGAATTCAGACAGAGCCCTGGGGGCAAGAGCTGTTGCACAGGCCATGGAAGAGTGTTCCTTACTGGCTCCGTATACTTTGCTTGCTCATCCTGCTTTCTTATAGAATCCAGGACTACATGCACAATAGTGACACCAGCCACAATGGACTAGGCCCTCCCACACCAATCACCAATTAATGAAATGCTCTACAGGTTTGCCTGCAACCCAGTCAGAGAGGCGTTTTTCTCAATTGAGGCTCCTTCATCTTTTATGACTCCAGCTTGTGTCAGTTTGGCATAAAACTAGCAAGGACAGAGATTAAATTCTAATAAAGCTCATTGACAAGAATGGGGCAATATTTTCAAAAAGATGCTGGACAGAAGTTAAGATAAAACATCAACAATAATTACAAAGACACTTAATAGCAGATATTTGGGGAAAGACCACTATATTAATAGAGATTTATTGAGATACAACAAAATATACAATAAAATTACAGTGGCTAACAATTTACAAATTGGCCAGAAATTAGTATAGAATTTTTGATACTAATCAGAAAGACCAACGTGAACCAAATTTAAGGAAAAATAAATGTCTTCTCCTAAAGAAACAATATCACTTACAAATTGTGCTAAAAGTCTGGAATATCCATAAAAGAAAAAGCTAGACCTAAACTTGAATCCTGGCTTTCCATCAACTATGTGACACTGACCAGATTTTAACCTTTCAAAACATCCCCCAAACGGATGTACAGTGAGAATGATACTTCTGCCTTTAAAGATAGTTTGAGTGTTAACCAAGACAGAGAACACAAAGTGCTTATGGCCTGACATGAGTGAATTCTCAATGCATTTGACAATGACGTCATTCAATTTTTTTGTTTTATTTTTAATCTGTGTGTGTGTGTGCATGTATGTGTGTGCGTGTGTGTGCATGTGTGTGTGTTGTGCACATCAGTGTAGGTGCCAGCACATACTAGTGGCTATAGAATCCCTAGACCTGGAGCTTCAGGTGATTTTGAGACACTCAACATGGGTACTGGGAATTGAACTTTCTGCCTCTGAAAAATCATCACAAAGATTTTGATGGCTGAATCAATTTCCAGAATCCAACAGTTTTTCAGAGCTACCTGTGTTTCCAGAGTGTGTCACCACAAAGAAGACTAGAAACCAGAATATACATACTTCTCTGGAAAACCTGAGAAGTACACCGACAAATGGAAAAATAGGTGTTGTACAGTGAGCTGTTCCTACACTGGAAGTGTAAGAAGTACAGAGGCCAATAAGAAGAAAACTAGATACAGTGTTTAATAGAACAAGAATGGGCTGGGGATAATGCACAGTCAGCTAGACATGTGTTCAAAGCACAGCACCCTTGACAAAACTGAGTGGAGTGGCATGCACTTGCGATTTTAACACTAGGATGTAGCCTAGCCAAGTCAGCAAGTTTGAGGGTAGAGTGGGATGTGGATTTAAAAAGTAAAGGTGGAGAAAGATGAGGAAGGCACACAGTACTGACTTCTGAATCACACGCACATAAGCCTGCACATAAATGTTCATGCATGAACACCCCCTCTGTCTCTGTGTCTTTGTCTTCTGCCTCTGTCTCTCTCTTTCTGTTATACACACACACACACACACACACACACACACAAATCTGACAGCATCGTTTCTGTAGGAGGTAATCCTTAGAATAGTATTTGACTTGTGGCCTCATTGAAGTCCAGGAGTTAGTGGGGGAGAAATGAGCTAAGATAATATAAAATAGGAATCCAATTAGAGGACACTGGGTATCAAGGACTGGGGTGAAATGATTTTCCTGATTTTTATAATTTTTTGTTTTTAAATTTTTTCTATATAATAGTTACATGTTGGATGAACAAATTGGTCTAAGAGAGCAGCAGGCCATGTCAAAAGGCTTGCAGGCAAAGTAAGTCATAAATTTTCAACTGACAGTTGAGAGTAAGGGGAGCAACATTGAAGGATAGAAGAAGCCTTCTCACTGGGAAATATTGAAAGAGGGGGTTCCAAGAGCTGGGAGGCTGAAGATGTGAGTTAAAACCTTCCTTTCCAAACCAGCAGGAGATAATTCTGTCTGAGAATGTAGAAAGTGTGTGCCTCATTTAATGTTTTTAGTTTATTTTTGTTATTTATTATTATTATTATTATTATTAGTAGTAGTAGTAGTAGTAGTAGTTGTGTGTGTGTGTGTGTGTGTGTGTGTGTGTGTGTGTGTACACATGCATGTGTACCAAGAACCATAGATGTTAGTCAAGGATAACACTAATGAATCAATTCACACCTCATTCAACCATTTTTATGACTCTTCTACAGTTCTTAAGTAAGGATATATTTCCTCAATGTACAAAATATTTGGTGTCAAAAAGAGATTTGGTCAGGGCATACATTATGCAAGTAAAAAGTAAACTCATCTGAATTTCTTAAAAGAGACCAATGTGATAGGCAATGTGTACAACATGACAAATGTGGTGTCAGGCCTATTATCCTAGCACAAGGAAGGGAGAGGCACGAGGATTTCCAAACCACATAGTGTGGCACATGGTGAAATTCTGTTTCAGAAAAGCAAAACAAAACAAATAATTGAAAATATTAACAGAATAAAATGTGTATAGAAGTCCTCTCTAAACCCTAGATTAGACTGTCCTGAGTACTTCAGCTATCATCAAATAAATTGGTAGCTACAAAAATGTGTTTATGTATGCTGTTAGTGAAATTACTATCGGTAGTCAGTTGAGATTTATAATTCAGCAATGCACAATTAAATGCATACAGACCAAACCACTCCTTGACATAATTAACTAATATGTCTTCATAATAGCTATTAACTACTACGATAGCACGAAGGAGATTCTAATCTCAGGACTTAGTTCTTGATCTAATTAAGCGCAGTAAATACCAACTTTGCTACAAACAGAAGCTAGTTTAAGTGTACTTACGAGTACAGATGAAACATACATATATCAAAACATAGCATTTTCATGGGTAATAGGATAGATGTTTATATTTAGACTGGGTTGTTAAAATTGTAATTATCCAATTCCAGAGGTAAGGGAACATTTTCCTCATAAGAATAAAGCCTCACCAGAACTGATCAAGACTTACTATGGAACCTTATGCAAGTGAATAACAATGAAAGTGAAGAATCACTTAGAATAGTGATTGCAAATATGTTATGAGATGACAAATGTGTCACCCCCAATGTTATTGTTAACAGATAGAATAGTCGTCAACAATATGCTAATTATATATTATTTTATAAGTCTAACACAGGCATAAACTAAAGGCAGGTTGAAGAAAGTATCAGCATTACATTTATAGGTAGAAATTGAGATTTGTATTGATGTTCATGGTTTCAAAAAAAGAAAAAAAAAAGGAGCTAAGCTTATTGTGAACTTGAGACTTGCGAGATGGCTCAGCTGTTGAAGGCATTTTCAGCTAAGCTTAATGGCTTGAATTCAATACCTGCTACCCACATGGTGGAAGGAGATAATCAGTTCCCTCGAGTTGTCCTCCTAACTCCACAAGCATGCCGTGGCACCCGTATACACTTGGAAAAATAAATGTAATAAAAAAATGTAAAGCATACTGTGACCACAGAATTTTAATCAGCACTCTCAAATGGTTTATGACTAGTATTAATAAAAAAAGGAGGTGAAAGAAAGCCAGTAAGAGGTAAAATATGAGAAAAGAAGAATAGACAGAAAATTATTGCTCATTCAATATTCTGCTTTTTATATGTTATCAGTTCTTTGGCAGTAATACAAAATAATGGGATATAGTAGATTCTAAAGGCTATAAGAAATACTATATATCTGTTAGATACAGGTAGGTGAAAGTTTACCTTTGGGTGGCTATTTCTTGCAAGTTAAAATATTTCCTACTAGATGGAGTCTACTTAACACTTGGGAAGCACAGCTGACAAGGATAAGTAAGTAAGCACTATGTACAAAGTTCAGGATGCTCCGGAAACTTACAGCACTCACAAGCTCTTTAACTGAAGCTACTATGTATGTTGCTGAATAGATTATACTCTTTTCCAGCTTATCTATCTACAAAACGTACTGGGAAATATATGTATATGGCTTCGTGAGCCATTACTCATCATAGGGTGGATTTTAAAGCAATGTTTCTGTAACAATAATCTCACTCAGAAGCAACTTCGAAGACTTCACTGATTTACGAGAGTAGACTTGATGGAATTGTTTGTTTGGTTGTTATTGGTCCCCTATCTGAGAGGAATAGATGTTTGCTACTGTGTCCCCATAAAAAGTCACATAACAACTGCATATAATTAATCATTGTGTCATCCTTCTTTCAGAGTGTGGTGTCAGTGACATGCCCATTGATGATTGTCCCTGAGTAAGAATATCTTTAAGTGTCCCAGACTAGAGAAAAAAAGCACAAGGGTCAAACGCAGTTTGGTTGCTTTGAGGCACTGTATGGGTTTCCATTTTTCATCAGTAATCTTGGCATTCCTTAACTCATACACACATATCTGGGAATGGGGTCCTTGGATCCAACAGAGACAGGTGGGTCAACTGGGTGCTAGCACCATGAAAGCCCCAGCTCATAGCGATAGAGAGCTTCCTAACTCAGTCTTGAAGTATTACTGACTTTGATAATTTAAAAACAAACCAAAACAAAAACCTAAAAACAAACAAGCAAACAAAAACCTACTAAGCAACAACAAAAAGTAGCATTTTCTACAGTATAAAATGAACTTTTCATTGTTCAGAACTTCCAGGTTTTCTGAGAAGTCACGGTGAAGGCATATACTCCCACACATCCTTTCATGGCTTCCCCGTCCTGTAGTTAACAACTCACATTATGATTCTTAAAGTCCTGCTTTAGTTACTTGTCTTTACTTGCAACTTGCTATTAATTTCTCTGTACCAGGATCCTATTCAAGCTTCCATTTCTCCTTATTTTCTTAGATTCTGCTAGACTGTGATAGATGTTGAGATTTTCCTCTCATTTGATGAATCTTGTGATTTACTGATGAACCTATCAGGTATTTTTAAACTCTCGTATGTGTTGCTCAGATGTCCTTCTCATGGTGAGCCTGAATTTATGTGTTGGTTCACTAAAACCATACCATCCAAGGACACCTCCATATTATGATTTCATATGCTTCCATTCATGGCACGAAACAATAGAAATGTATCATCTCTCTGTCTTGAAGGCTGTTCAAGATTAAGTGAGGAGTTTTTGTTGTTGCTTATTTGTTTGTTGTTTATTTAAGACACACTTCCTGAAATTTTAATGGTGGCCTTTCCCCATGACTTTCCTGCAGACTTTCTTTTGTGCTGGTTTCTTGTCTTGTGATTAAAAAGAATGAGGTGTATTGGCAGTGAAGAGAAATATAAGAAGGATTTATTAAGGAAAAGAGAAAGAGAAAGTCCTTGGTCGCCAGGAGGGCACCAGAAGGTGGGTTGTGAATGAAGAGGCTGTGTGTAGGTTTGTGCAAGTTTATGTGGGCTCTGATTGGTCATTCTATTTATGCAAAATAGGTGAAATGTAAGGACCAATCAGGGAAGAACCCAACTAATTGGAAAAGATTCTCTATTAGGCAGATCATCACTTTCCCATTTCCTTTGTTACAAAAGTGAAATGAGGAAAGTGGGGCAGGGTTATTTATTCTCTGGTTTTCACACTTATTGTGGCCACTGGATCTTACTCCACAGCATGGTTTCTTCTACTTCTGTCAGTTTTGTATGTGTGAGTCTGTGTGTGTGTGTGTGTGTGTGTGTGTGTGTGTGTGTGTGTGTGTATGTGTGTGTGTGTGTGTGTGTGTGTGTGTGTGTGTGTGTGTGTGTGTGTAGAGGGAGACAGACAGACAGACAGAAGAAGATACAGAGACAGAGAGACAGAGAGACAGAGAACAGGCATCCTCTGGTTTCTTATTATCCTGTCAGATTTCTTAAGGCACCAATCCTGTCAAATCAGTCTCCCATCTCATAACCCCTTCTACCCTTAATGTATTTTGTCCTTAGTGACCCCACTTATAAATAAAGTGGCAGTGAAAGCTAGGGATCCACCATCGAACTTCAGGGAGACAAAGCATTTAGCTCATGACAGAATTTTTAAAAACTTTAAGTCAACTGAAAGAATAATTAAAAAATGAAATGTAAAATCTTTGTCTTCTAGGAGAAATTAAAGAACAACAAATCACCAAATTATTTGTTACGTAGTCTATCCTTCACATAGCTATAATATTTATCTGTCAAATTTACAGGAGGTATTGTAACATGATGAGATATAAATCTGTTCAAACCAACCCTTAAATGAGTCTCCCCTCATATAAAGACCAAGAGCAATTAGAAGGAAATGGTCATCTTAATTCTGCTTTGCTAATGAGAACTGCCACTATGAAATGATTGTATTCATTTAATTAAAAGGCCCATCATGAATCTATTCACAATGCTGTTCTCTGAACTCTTAAGAATGAATCTACTTTGTTTTAGTGGGGTACTTAGAAGTGTCAGGTTTATTTGTTTTCTAAGATGGTGAAACAATGGTGTCTTGGAAATTATGAGGGGACATTCACCATGGAATGTCAGAGTAGATGTCGCTTTATGGGTAAGTTTTAAAATCTATAAGTAGCTTATGTCGATACAGTGTATTAAAACAAGACAAAGACTTCTCTAATGCAACTTGGAAATGAAATAATTATATAAAGGTGATTTCTTCTGCTTCTTATTTCTTTAGCATATTTATGAACCTTTTTTAATATAAGTCATATATGATAATCATATAGTCACCTATGTCATATATGTCTATAGTCATATAGTTTATAATCATATAAGATAAATTGAACAGCAGTGCTCTGTTGTAGTCAAATGTGAAAAAATCAAAATAAAATGAAACAAATAAAAAAACAAAAAACCCAAGCTACCTCGTTTTCATTTGTTGTCATATACTCAAAACCTGGAGAAAGAGACAGAATAAGAATACAGAAGTCTTTCCTGTGTAATAAAGTTAGAATGGCACTGTGATGGGAATGGTCTACATTAAAATACAGTATAGTAGAACAGAAGTTGAACTCCTTTAGCAGAAAAAAAATAATGTGATAAAATTGTTATTTAATATACTTAAAAATGCATTTTAAGAAGAATAAATACATGAAAAATGGGGGAAACATAACAAGCTGAATATATAAATTAGTATTGTTTGGACAGATATACAAAAACGGACTCTTGACCAGACAAAGTCTGCCATTTGGTTTTGAGATAAAGACTATTAGACATAGTTGTGCCCACCTGAGGGTTGATTGTCTCTGGCTTCCTATGTGCTGCTCTGTGCTAAGTGAAGTTGAGATCTTGTCACATAAGTCATGTGGCGTGCAAGCCCTAGAGAAATTACATTTTATGAAAGAATGTTTGCTAATGGCCAATCTATAAGGTAAACATCTTAAACCATGCCAGGAGAAATAGATAATATGAGAATATTCAGGATCTCTGCTGTTGAAGTATGGAAAGTTACTACAGCCCCTTATCAAGACTGAATGGCAAAAATCAAATGAGTTTATCACACGATGCGGGAATGTGAACACATTTTACTTTACCTCTAAACTAGTTATAATCAATAAAAGTAGGAATAAGAAAAATAAATGTTTGTGGAGTGCTCAACAGAAATGAGTCATTTATATAATGTCCTATCCAAGGGTCAGGGATTATCTAGAAAAAGGAAAGTGAAAATTTATACGAGTCAAAGATTGGGAAGGACCGGAGCCAAACTGCTTCTTCTAGACAACACTGGAGCACTGTACTCATAAGCTCACAGTTGCTTGGTTGCCTGCACATGAGCCAGCCAATCAGCAACCTATCAGTGTGTGGGAGGGGCTTATGGTGATCTGCATGAGAATGTCCTCCACATGCTCACATATTTGAATACTTTGTCTCTAGTTGGTCAGAATGGTTTGGGAAGGATTAATTGTTGTGACCCTGTTTGAGGAGGTATGTCACTGCGGTGGGTTTTGAGGTTTCAAAAGCCCATATCAGGTCCAATCTCTCCCTTTCCATGCTTTCAACTTACATGTAGGTTGTTAACACTCAGATACTGCTCCACTGCCACACCTGCTGAATGGCTGTCACATCCACCATCATGATGACGATGGTATTTAAATAGATTTTTGGCCTGAGTACATTTCTACTGTTATAACAAAAATACCAAAGTTTGGGTAATTTATAAACTATAAAAATTCATTTATTATAGTTCTGAAAATAGAATGGTGGAGTGTTCAGACCCTGTCTGAGTCTGGAGTGTTCCACAAAGAGCAATGTGTTAATGGCATTGTCCTTAGTCCATGATGCTATTGGAACAGGATAGAAATACTGAGAGGTTGAGCCTACTGAAGAAGGTAGATCACAGCAGATGTGTGTATGTGAAGAAGACATCAAGATTACTGTTCTCCCTTTCCTTCCCAGCCTCTCTGAGATAGACAAGTCACCAATCCTGCCCAATACGGTCAAACAACAAATGACAATGGGTAGAAATCATAATACAAATTAAGAACTTGTTCCTCTAGTTTATTTGTCTCAGGTGTTTTGTTATAGTAACAGAATGCTAAAAGGGTGGGATATTCAAAAGAGCAGGTTGAGGACTGTTTATGTTTCCTAAGGTGCTAAACTCTGCCTCAAAGAAGGCACCATGAACTCTGTGTCTTCCTGAAGGGAGGAGTGTTGTTCTTCACAGAAGAGCAGGAGAGGGTGGATTCCTACAAGAGGGAGGGTGCTTTTAATAAAGGCACTAACACATTCCTGATGACAAAGGCCTGGTAATCTAGGGATCTCTCATGAAGCTCTCTGTTAAATGCTACTGTGCTAGAAATTGAGTTTTATTACAAGTTTTCCATAGGAAAAAGATACATTCAGACCATACCACCACCATGTACCTCAGTTCTCAGCTTAAACTTGATTTTCCTAGTTTATTAATCATCTCCCTTTCCATGTAAAAATGTCCTGCTTTGGACGACAAATTGCCTTTTGTTTCCTTTTTTTTGCACAGGGATTCATTCAAATTGATGTTTGTCTAGGTTGTGCTTTATGCACAATCTTACCAGGATTAAAAATGGCAGAGAGATAAGAGTCAGACTGATGAGACACCTTCAAACCTTGTTCTACTGGAAAGATCTTGAGTCTGAACTCCAGTATCCTGGGTTCCTTACATTTTGGATTTTGGTTCCTGGTTACCAAGCAACTTGGTGCCTCTTGGAGGATGATGCAGATATCTGACTTAGCTGTGTCTTTGCCTCCTGTAGTTGCTGACAGACACAGAAATTAAGGTCATCTGGCCACAGAGACGTGCTGAAGTGGGAATGTGACTAGTTAGGATCTGAGCGGTGGCAAGTGCCTCAATTCACAGATAATGTAGCTTTTGAATCTCTGTCTCTTTCTGCAAAGACTCGGTCAAAAAGGAAAAGCTTCATCTTAATAAGTTATGTATTTGGGTCACTGGTTCTTAAGAAAAAGAGGGACAGCTTAGAAAAGTGACCTAGAAAATTGAAAAGTTGGGGTTTAATTGTAAGGAAACATTGAAAAGGTAATGGGTCTCGCTCTAACTTTGGCAAGCAGGATTTTGACTCACATGCCTCTGTCATTTGATGCCCTCTAAAAGAGAGTATTCAGATCAGGGCCCCTCCATGAAGCTAAGATTGCCTTTGCTTAGTTTTCTTCAAAATGTTCTTCTCTGTGTAAAGGATAATTCTTAGTTTATTGTCATGATAAATTTATGATGAATGATACTATAGAATGACACTGTATCTGTAATTTCCTAGATATGCCTCTCCTCTCTGATACCCCACTCAAAAATCATTCTAAAACCCCTCAAAAATGTTTCCTCTGCATTTGACTATGTGCTTTGTGTTGCCATCCCTTACTATCCTTCTCTGATTCATCTCACTATCTGCCTAATATAGACCATGCCATAACCTCCTGAAACATCTTTTTTTATATGTTTATTTATTAATTTGTTACATCTCAATCACAGTCCCTTCCTTCTTCCCTGCACAGCTCCTCCTTCCACTCTCTACCCCTTCTCCCACCTATCCTACTCCTCCAATGTGAGGGGGCTAAACATCAGCCCCCCTCAGTTCTTCAGTCACATGAGGACTAAGAGCTTCCTCTTGCTCTAGGGTCCAACTTGGCAGCTCCACTAGGGGAAATATACCACTAACAGGTAACAAAGTCCATGACTGAGAACTCTCCATCCCTACTTATTAAGGGATCTGTATGAGGACCCAGCTGCCTGTACTCTGTATTTGTATAGGGAGGTCTAGGTCAAGTCTAAGCTTTTTTCTTCTTATTTTGGTTAGTATTTTAGTCTCTGTAAGCATCTAGGAGTGTTGGTTAACTGGTTCTGTTGATCTTCACGTGTTAATTTTGACCCCTCCGGGTCTGTCTATTCCTTCTCCCTCTCTTACATAGAGCTCCCACAGTTCCACCTAATGTTTGACTGTGTGTTGCAGCATCTGTTTTGATCTGCTGCTGGGTAGAATTTCTCATAGAATAGCTATGCTAGGTTCCTGTTCCTTTGGGTCTATAGGTTGTAATATAGTTATCCTGTACTATATTGCTAACATCCAGTTATAAGTGAATACATGTCATGTGTATCTTTCTGGGTCTGGGTAAACTCACTCAGGATGAACTTTTCTAGTTCCATCCATTTGGTTGCAAATTGTATGATTTCATTGTTTCTGACAGCTGAGTAGTATTCCATTGTGTAGATGTACCACAGTTTTTATCCATTCTTCATTTGAAGTGCTTCTGGGTTGTTTCCACTTTCTAGCTATTATAAATAAAGGTGTTATGAACATTGTTGAGCTGACGTCCTTGAGGTTTGGTGGAGAATCTTTCAGATATATGCCCAAGAGCATTCTGGCTGTTCCTCGTCTGATTAATTTTCTGGGCTGCCACTCACAAAGAAGTTTTCCTACATCAGTCTCATTGTTCCTTTTGCATATTTTCATTTCAGTACCACTTACATTTTGGTTATGTTCAAATCACTCCTATTATGACTGAATGTATTTCATGATCTAGTAGCCAGTTATAATATACCCTAAGCATGCATAGCTACTTTAAAGGCACAAGTAGTTTAAATATGAAACGTTAATTGCATTTTGGTCTACATCATGTTAACAAAAATTATTAAATTTTATTTATGTGTATGATTGTATGCCTACATTAATTTGTGTGCACTATATGTAAGCAAGCATCTAGGGAAACCATAGGGCATTGGATACCTTGGAATTGGAGTGACAGACAGTTTTGTAACATATGATATGGGTGTTAGGAAGCAAAGCCATGTGCTCACCTCTCAATAGCTGAGCCTTAAAATTAAACAAGCTCATTGTTTAACATGTTTAAGACATTAAATGGTACTTTTCCATTTATAAAATATCATATTCTTTAACTATGAATCCTTTTTTTTGCAAATACTTGGGCCCCTTTCAGGCTAGGTCAGCCCCAAACTCCTTCATGGCACTCTCTCTACCGCTTGCAGCCTTTCCCTCAGTCTGCATAGTTAGCATTTCCTCTGAAGCACTAATTTTTAGCCCTTATACTTATTAACACAGAAAATATTGTATAAACTCAGGAAAAATTGTGTGGTTTTGTTGGGGGACTCCTCATCACAAGAGACTTCGATAAACTGTTCATTGATGACTCTGTCATGTTGGCACTATAATAGGGATATCTTCGACAGGTTTTTTTTTTTTTTTTTGGTTTTTCGAGACAGGGTTTCTCTGTGTATCCTTGGCTGTCCTGGACTCACTTTGTAGACCAGGCTGGCCTCGAACTCACAAAGATCCGCCTGCCTCTGCCTCCCAAGTGCTGGGATTAAAGGCATGCGCCACCACAGAATGATTCTGATAAAAGAAATGCAAGCTTCTAAAGCACAGAATCAGGACTATCTGGGAAAAGCTAGTGATGGAGAGAAGAGGAGGGGGAAGAGAAGTGAGAAACAAATCTTCAAGCCTGAGGAAGACAGCTGATTCCATGATTCAAGGTAATTAAAACTAAAGAAGTATATTGATCTCATTTTCTAGTCCCTTGACCATCAGAGTGAAGTCAGATTGTAAATATTGTTTCTTTTTCTTGAAAGATCACAGACTTGTTCAGAATTCTCAAAAGCTGTACTTTTATATATGATTTCACCACTATACAGTTTTTAAGCCATGCATTTTATAGTGCTAAGGTCTTTTATGGTAGTTTTTTTTTTTTCAGTAAATTATATGTGAATATTTTCATTCTGCGTGGCATGACAGCGTCTAATGGGGACCACTTTTAATCAAATTGGTTTTTTTTTATCCTGTTAATTTCCATGTCTCTTCAGAACATCCATTAAAGCCAATATCCTTAATTTAATGGAAGATTTCCTTTTGAAGTTGCTACATTTTTTTCTGTTTAAATTAACACTGAGAATGTGTAATGGATGTGTTAAATAGATAATACTATTAATTGGAAAACTGCATAAATTAAACACACATCCAATCACTTTCAAGGCATCTGTTTTATTTTCAACAGTTTGATTCTTTCATGCAGTGAACCGACAGACCTCTGCTATGTATTTTATATTTCCCTAATTTTATAATGACCATAACAAACATTTGAGCCTCCAAAATTCTTTTTATTTTGATATAGCCTTAATTCAAGAAAATACATGAGCTAATATTCAAAATCATGTAAAGAACATAATTTTAAATTAGCTTATGCTTCTTGTAGTAGGCATAGAGAACTGTGTGCTCACCTGGATCATTTATTTATTTATTCGTGTCAGGTTTCCAGATTTGAACCATCACTGGCTGAGTCTGGATGAACTGAATTGTCTTCTTCCGTCCTGTGGACGGTTATTATGCTGGCTGTGGTGGTCACAGTGACTGCTGTCATGAGACATATTATTGAGCAAACCTAAAAAATGACACCTAGAAGTTCAGAAGCTTAAGAGACTCAGACAAAAGATTTTCAATATGCTAAAGAGTGTGAGTGTGCAATACTTTCCTCAAACATAATACTTTCTTGAATGGAAGACACTAGATCTACTTTATTCCAGGAGATGATACTGTACCCATATATGAACTCAAATTCTACACGGTGGGTTATTAAAAAAATAAAACAAAGGACATGCAGTTGAAAAGGGGTTGGGAGGGTGCGGCAGTGTTCTGGGAGAAGATGGATAGAGGTGTTGGAGTGAGCACAACGGAAAACACTCTGAGCATGTATGCGATTCTGAAGTGATTAGAAAAAGATGATATTCGTTAAGATAAACATTTCTGGTTTGACAAACCAGCATAGATTCTTTCAATAAAATCCAAGCTCCTGTTGCCCCACAGTCTTCCTGCCTCTCCCAGTCACTCCTCCCCCAGTCTTGGAGCTGGATTTTCAGGTTTATAGACACGAGTCACCATAGGAAGCACTATTTCCCATTCAGAAATAAGAATACCAAAGTATCAAAGCAGCAGAACTTACAGGTAATTATTGTACTTCCTGGCCTTACTTTTGACATCTCAAATATTTTTGAAAAATAGATACAAAGTGTGAGGTTTTTAATTTATTGCCAAATATTAATCTCACACTGAGTCTACAAACTTAGTTGCAGGTTATGAATCCTGAAATTCTGTAATCCAAGCCTGTTTTTTCCTTCTAGCAAATGGAATGTACTTATTAGTTACTTTTAGTAATCATGAAATTCTTAGCAGTGACTCACAAAATATGTGTAGTTTTTAAGTTTTTCTTATAAATATATGCCAACAATGCAGGGGATTCACTAATTTGATTACTGTGGTGGCATTTGTACTTACTTATTCTAAAGTTATAATTCCTAGCTACATAGTTTTATATTTTACAAGATTCATACTCATAAAATCTCCTATTCTCTCTCTCTCTCTCACGCTCACTCACTCACTAACTTGCACACTCACAGACATGCTTAAAATATTAAGAATTTGGGTCACTAAGTAGAAAAAATTCCTTTAGCCCATTCTATGTATTAACAGCGAAAGCAGTCAATTGCAGAACTCACCTCCAGTGTCATCAAGAGGAGAGAGAATCATGGGTTTAAATATTCACAGTGTGGTCTAGAGTGTAGGCTGAACTTCCAGCTGCATCTGGACCTGTGATGTTGAAAACTCTGTCAAACAGCAGAGGAACTGGAAGGAAGCTCTGGTTCAAAGATGCCTTGGGGTTTGGTAAAAATTGTTCCCATTATTAATCATCTGACTATAAAGGTAATCTTTACTGTTTTATGGTCAACAGAAATGTTTCAATTTTATAAGCAGGAAATGTCTTTAAACCAGCGCCTCCCTCACCTACTATATTCAAAGATTATAATGGAGTATCCAAACAGTCATATTAATAAAGTCCAATTGGAATGCTGCAAAAGGTTGTGATTAAAAAAAAAAAACCTGGTTACTGTTATTAAGGGAAATATATGGTTCTTATGATGTTGGAAAACTATATGGCTATAACACAACAGATTTTGGGTTGGTGTCCTAATGGTGTCACAGCATCCAGGTCAGCTCCCATGTCTAACTTTCAAATGGAGATCTAGAGAACCATGAGCAAATAGACTGAAAGGATCAATGATTTTTCCTTTCTTTACAGTGATGTCCAAACCCAGAGACACTGACAGTGTGAAGTTAGACAAGACACAGAGGGATTGAAAGCCTCCGTTGAGCTTGGGTCCTATCCTCTAACCATGAAGTTGATGCTGTGTGTCATGCTATATGTGGCCCATGAGGATATGGAGATGAACATCAATATGTTTTCAGATAGTGTTACATAGTGTAACCCGAACTGTGATGGACATGATATGCCATCTAAATGGCAATTTCTTTTTTTTTTT
>CAJQZJ010033615.1:3889896-3914179 GCA_907164525.1 Lophiomys imhausi | reverse complement strand
CATGATACAGCAGAAGTAGCTGAGAGTTCCACATCTGGATCAGCGGGCAGCAGAAATACAACAACTGTGGTTTTGGAGTGGGCCTTTTGAAACCTCAAAGCCCATCCCCAGTGGCGCTCATCCTCCAATAAGCTCACACCTCCTAATCATTTTGAAATAGTGCCACCCCTTGGTAGCAAGAATTAAAATCTATGAGCCTATGAGGGCCATTCTGATTCAAATCACTACAGATCCCCAGCAACTAAGTTAAAACTTAACATGGGTACTCTTATCTGCAACACTAGTCTTAAGAAAACAGAGTCAAAAAAGATCCTGAATTCTAGATTATTTTACATTGATTTTAACAATAAGTGTTGATGGATGGAGTTTTTCATGGGATAGTTATGCTAGATTCCCGTCTCTTTGTTTCTGTGGATTGTAGGATTCTTGTCCTGTACTATATGGCTAATATCTAATTATAAGTGGGTACATGCCATGTGTATCTTTCTGGGTCCAAGTTAGCTCATTCAGGATGAACTTTTCTAGTTCCGTCCATTTGACTGCAAATTGCATGATTTCCTTGTTTCTGATAGCTGAATAGTATTCCACTATATAAATGTACCAGTTTTTTTTTTTTTAATCCATTCTTCAGTTGAGGGACATCTGGGTTGTTTCCGGATTCTAGCTATTACAAATAAAGCTGCTATGACCATAGTTGAGGCAATGTCCTTGTGGTTTGGTGGAGAATCTTTTGGATATATGCCCAGGAGTGCTATGTCTGGGTCTTGAGGTGTAATTATTCCCAATTCTCTTAGGTATTACCATATTGATTTCCAAAATGGTTGTACAAATTTGTACTCCCACCAACAGTGGAGGAGTGCCTCCTTTCTCCACATCCTTGTCATCATGTGCTGTCACTTGAAATTTTGATCTTAGCCATTCTGATGGATGTGAGAGGACATCTCAGAGTAGTTTTGAATTGCACATCCGTGATGACTAAGGACGTTGAGCATTTCTTCAAGTGCCTCTCTGCCATTAGAGATTCTTCTTTTGTGAATTCTTGATTTAGTACTGTACCCTATATTTTGATTGGATTATTTGGTTTCTTGTTGCTTAATTTACTGCGTTCTTTATATGGTTTGGATATTAGCCCTCTGTTGTATGTGAGGTTGGTGAAGATCTTTTCCCAATCTGTAGGCTGGCGTTTTGTTCTCATGGCAGTGTCCTTTCCCTTATAGAAGCTTTTCAGTTTCAAAAGGTCCCTTTATTGATTGTTGGTATTAGAGCCTAAGCTAATGGGGGGGTTGATATGTGGGGGCTCCCCTCAGCCAAGAAGAAGGAGAGGATGGAGACAGGGAAGAAGTAGAGATGGTGGGACAGGGAGGGGAGGAAAGAAGGAACTATAATTAAGTTGTAACTTGAAAAAATAAATTAATAAACAATAAATCTGTTTTAAATTGTGTATAATTAATAATCCTATCTTATAGAATTATTTCAAGTGTACATCATAAAACTAAACTGGTTGATGGAAATCTTTTACCTCATATCATGATTTAAAGTTCCTTTATTTTATCACGATAAAATGCAAATGATTATTTTTTTTTTCATTTGGCATGCTTTCATTTATTACAAACAAACAGCAAAAATTACATGTATAGATAAACTAAAACATCTCTGGAAAAGAAGAAAGCTTCATTGCAGAAACTTCACAGTAGAACTTTAGATAAACAGGAGATGCAAAGAGCTGAGGATTTAAAATGACATCTTTGTGATTAGTCCCCAGTTTAGTCTCATTCAGACTCTATGAGAGCAATCTTAGAAAACTGTGACAAAAGTGTTATATGCAAGCATGTTTTTTTTTTTTTTGATGGGGGATTCCAACTGAAAATTATGAATTCCCTGAGGGGAAAGAGATTAAAACATAACCTTATTTAATAGCTGAGCTTTGCTTTGTTAAAACAGATGCTTTATAAGCTTACCACCTCCTGACCTTGGCATTAGGAGACATTCTGTTGATGATTAATCCTTTTCTTTCTTTTGTCTTTTCTAGGAGATAGCACAGGTATTTGTTTTATCCAATCATTCCAGGACATTTTACCATTTTGCCTCAACAGGGAGACTAGAGAAGATGGAGGATAAATCTGTGAAGGGTATAGCCCCAAAGGAGGCCTCACCAGACCTTCTTCAAGATGAGTAAATGTGTTTTGCAATAAACCACATTGAGAAAGGACACCAATTCTGGTTAACAGGACTAGAGAATGCAGATATAGGGTGAAGTCAATGAGGGAAACCCTAACTTAGCATGGGTCCGGGCGGGTTTCACATTGTGTTGATTTAGAGTATAGAAAACCAAGCAGTGTATGGAGAAGGATTTTACATTTGTGGAACAAAATAATCAGGGAATGTATTCTACATGATGACAACTGTTGGAACCAAGTCACCAAGCACCTTGAACTCTAAATAAACACTGACCATAGCAATTACAGGTGTGAGCAACACAAACAATCTAAATCTTTGGAATGTCTTGAGGACAGTGGATTCAGAGCTGAAAACTGGACAAAATCTTTTATCAGGACACCTGTCATGGAAAGCAAAGAAAATGTTGTCCTCCAGAACAACATTCATCCTTTACTTAGAATAAGACATTATAAGACCAAAATTAAACTAAATTCGACCCAAGAGATATTTTCAGATAAAAGCTCTGAACAGTGCCATTACATGACAAATTAAAGATAGTAGAGTTATCTTTTTCTAAGTCAGAAATGAACCATTGGGCAGAAAGAATCAGGAAATAATTTCTAAAAATTATGGAAAATAATCATTTCTTTTTAAAAACCAGCACAAAAAGACAAATAGCAAATAAAATGGAAATAGAAGAAATAATTATAACATAAAACAATAAGGAAATAATTCTCAAGAGACCTAATAACTGTATTTAACATGAGCAAGAAGTTTAGGTTACTGACAATAGTGTGCAAAAATTCCACAAAGAACAATAAGCAAAACGTTGATCTTTCTGAAGAAAAAAGGAAAGATGAAATACAGAAATGATGAGTAGATATCAGACTACGATGGCCGTAAGGAGCACAATGTTTATTAGAAAATTTTTATTTCAGTTTTGAAAACAACATTTCCCAACTTTTATAATATTCTAAGATTAAATGTTTTAATTAAAACAAAAGTGATTGCTATCTCATTTTCATTTTAAAATTTATTTCTAAGTAATTTGAATTAGTGTTTATAAGCCCCATCCATCATAGTATATTTATGTATAACAGTAGGTGGAGAACTACTGCTGTTTATATCTAAGTTTCTAGCTTTTTGAAAATTATTGCCTTATTATTTATTTGCTTGTTTGTATTGTGTGTGTGGGTGTGTGTGGTGTGCTTGGGTGGAATGCATGTGTTGTGAAATATAGAGGTCAGAGGACAACTTTCTGGAGTTGAAAAATTCAGTGTTGGAGCTGGAAAAATGGATCATCTGCTACTAAGCCTGATGATCTGAGTTTGATGTGTGGAACTCGTATGAGAGTAGAAGAAAAGAAAATTCCATAAGCAGTATTTGGACCCTAACCTATACCATAGTATGTATATGGCCAGCCACACTAACACGCAAAATAAATTTTTTAAAATATACTTCAAAGTTTGTTGTTTTCTAATCATCATAAATAACACATTCACAGACCAATGTTTCTAGACTATAATAAATAATTTATAAGAACATAAGTAGCAAAATTTACATACAGAGGAATAAAAGGTATGTGGATTCAAAATTTTCACATTGAAAAAATTATTTGTTAAACAACAATGCCTTTTTTACAATGGTTTTAGGAAAAGGGCACCCTCGCTCAGGCTCACTGTGACCATCGTATCTGCTCCTTTCTTAAACTTCTGTGCAGAAGCGCGCACTCTGTGCCGGGTTTCTCCTTTATGGTGCATGCAGAAAGCCAACTTTGTTGTGAATGGAAGGTTCTCCCTGAAAGCCTGTGTTGAAGATTCTACAGGCTGATAGATGGATCGGTTTAGGAATTCACCTTTGTTGAATATTAGAATGTGTAAATATGGACTTGAATTTTCTTGAGCTATATTTATTCTTTCAGGTAACAGTTTATTGCTCACCTCTGTTTCTGACCTATCTTTCAATGCACAAGAAAAATCTTTGAAGTGAATTCTAAGGGGACAATCAACTTCAACTAGCCCCAGCACCAAAAAAAATGTTGCCAAATAACATGTGAGTCCTACAGTACAGATTTTCCTGGTCTGCTTCAGTGCATCTGTCTGATGTTCCTAAAAGGTATCTTTTAAAGCCTTGTTTTATGATTTCCTTATATTCTGTTACTATAAAGATTCATGTAACCACATCCATGTTGGAACATGAAGCCATTTCTCTAGGTCTCTGCCCATGCTATTTTCCTGGGAATAAACTATCCCTCCATGTGTGAGGCAATAGCTGGGTTTGGCATCAGCAGTCTGAAGAGTAAACTCAAGTAGCAAGACCATCACTACTACTTTTAATGAAGCCATCGATCTATGCATTAACTAGGCATAGAGGAAATTTTGTGAAAATTTTGTTAATCAAGTATAAGAAGGACTTATAATTTGATTTATACACAAACATAAAACACAATGTGTATGTTTGTATTCTAAGCATGTCACAGTCTGCATTTCAACTATAATCTTTTTTTAACTATAATCTTAATCAAAATAATTCTATATGCCATTATGAGGAGTCTATGGCCTCTCTAAAATAAGCTTTTATCATTTTATTTTTATACCAATAACATATCCTAATTTAGGCATTAGAACAAAGTGTGTTTTTCATTTTCAAAAATAAAAATCCTGAAAGATTCATGATTTGAACCTGCCATCCTCTGTAACCAGGTAAGGCTTCCAGTGGTGGGACGGGGACAACAACCCAGCCACAAAATCTTTGACCTACAACCTGTCCTGCCTGGAAGATGTGCTGGGGCAATGTTGGCCCAGAAATTGTTGAAGTGCCTAATCAATTACTGGTCTAACTTGGGAGCCAAGCTTCTAGTGGATGCCCATGCCTGACTCTGCCTGGATGGTTGAGAACCTTAAACTGGATAGCCCAGAGACCTAGGGTAGATCTAAACACCATCTAAACACCACTGGCAAAAACAAAAAGAGTAAATGAAATTATAAATGATTCCAGATGATACTCTGCCATACTCATAGATCCATGTCTAACCCAATTGACATCAGACGAGTTCCTTCTTGCAACTGCTGGGAGTAGATGGAGAAACCCATAATCAATCATTAGGCTCATGGATCCATGTGGAAGAGGGATGGAACTATTGCAGGAGCCAGAGGCATTAACACTACCAGGAGATCATGGCCCACAGAATCAATTAAGCAGGGCTGAATAGGGACTCACAGAGACTGAAGCACGAATCACGGAAGCTGCAAGGGTCTTTGATAAGTCCTGTCCTTATATATTATGGTTGCTCAGCTGGGGGGGGGGGTTGTGAAACTCCTACCAGTGGGAGTAGGGCTTTCTCTGACTCTTTGCCTGCCTTTGACACCCTTTCCTTATTACTGGATTGCCTCCTTCAGAGTTGATGTTGGGATTTGTGCCTAACCCCGATGCAACTTGTTATGCTATGATCGGGTGATATCCCTGGGATGCCTGCTCTTTTCTGAAAGGAACAGCAGAGCAGTGGTGGATCTAGGGTAGAGAAGAGGTGAAGGTGGGGAGCTAGGAGAAGGGGAGTGAGAAGAGCTTGCAGGCTTTATTCTTTATTCTTCTCTCACTTTTTCATATTTTTATGAAAGAAATAATTTAGAAATACAGAAAAAAATATTCAGGATTCACATTCCCACCTTTTCAGAGCTGTATGTTAGGAGGCAGTTAAGGTGATTTTGCCATTCATTAACTACAAGTTTACACAGGAAGTAAGACATCCATTCTGATCTCCTGTACTATATGTTTATCATAACCCCTGGAGTTACTCTCATAGCAAGATCAACATTAATATTAGCCATGGACCTCATAATGTATGACTTATGATAAAACCTGATTATTTTATCTCATACCAGAACCAATATGTGTAGGATCAAGACAGCATGCTTGAAGTTTTTCTTTATTTGATTCATTGTTTTGCAGCATGAACTCTGGGAGAGCATAGACAATTGAGAGTGGAGGCTTATACACAAACATGTCTCCTCTGACTCTACTGCACTCAGAGTGATTGAATTTTTTGTACAATGATTATATAATGATATTTGTTAAATCAGATATTTGTGTGTTTGTTCATGTATATGTAGAAAGGCATATACAGGTCTGTGTGTGCATGTAAAACCAGATGTCTATGTTCAATGTCTTTCTTATTCACTCTCCACCTTATATTTTCAGACAGGATTTCTCTCTCAGCTTGAAACTTGGTCATTTGGCAAGGTTAGCTAGACAGAGAGCCTGGGCTTTCACCTGTCTCTGTCTCCTTAGCTTTGGGATTACAGGCCTGAACCACCACATTCAGTTGTTTTCATACTGGTTATGGATGTATCATTCTTTTCCTCATGCTTGTAAAGAAAATACTTTACTTCCAACTGATCTTCCCAGCTTTTCAATGTTTAAAGGCTCTGAGGTAAAAACCTGGTCAATATAAATAACCCCTCATTGTTTATGTCTTTTTCTCAGTTCTTTATTTCTCAATAAATATTTCTTTATCCTTTCTCTTGATCCCTGTCTTCCACTCAGCTTAGTTCTTAATTCCTCAAAGAATAATCATCTGTACAATCCAGGAGAAAGTTTCTTCAGATTGAGGTATTAGAAGGGATTTGTGTCTTTATCAGAGACAGTTGTTTTAAAAAATAAAAATTTATGAGCAATCAAGAGTTTCGCAGAGTAGAACAAGGAGAAAGCCAATAAGAACATGTGAAGGCCTAGGCGAGAAATCTTCAGCAAAGTGGTTCCTTAGATTCATTACAGGAGATTTGAAGGTCCAGTCTTCCTGTGTGGGTCTCCCCAGCATTGAGGAAAGTACCTACTAGGTGGGGGCTAGACAGAGCGTAGCAATGGTTGATGTTCACTGCCGTTTTGAAAAGAAACCTCTGGCTGTTTCTTTGAGGCAGTTTCTAGAATAGGTTACCAGAGATAGACAACCCACTCCGAATGTAAGTAGCATTTTTCATAAGCTGGGGTTATGTAACGAATAAAAATTGAGGAAGGGAGATCATTATTAGCATTCACTTCTTTCTACTTCCTGACTGGGAATACCACATGACCATGTGCCTTACAAGCCTCCTACCCTGTTCCCTATATGGTCTGCATTGCATTCTCAAAATTTGAGCGAGTGTCAATCCTTCCTTCCTTAAAGTGCTTTGTCAAATTCATTGTTACAATGATGAGGAAAGTGACTAATGCGGTCACTTTGTGCTGTTTATATAGAAGTACCTAAGCAACTGATGCTTAAATTCAGTGGCATTTTCTCCTTCTCAAAGCCCAAGTGTTCAGAATAATTCAAGTCACTTGTAGCTTCGTTTTCTCTAGACATCCTTTAGACTCAGATACTTACAGCTCTTGCAGTTTGTGTTCTTCCTCCTAACATCAGTTGTCTGACATATTTAGGCCTCATGAGCCCACAGGGGTCAATCCAGTTCAAAAGTCTTTCAATTTCATTGCAGACAAACTTCATATAGAAGGATGGAACTGGGGCAATAAGCCCCTTAGTGTCTGTCAAAGTGCACAGCTAACACCATGTTCTAACCATCTGAATAAGACAGAGAGATACAGTTCTGTTGTCAGCATTGTGATCTCAGTGGGAGAGTGATATTTTGAAGCTGCCACACATTTCTTTTTTTAAATAAATTTATTTATTTATTACTTCAGATTACATCTCCATCATATTGTCCTCTTTCCTCCCTTCCCAGTCCCGCCCTCCCACCCTCTATCCCCTAAACCTTCCATCCCTCTCCTCTGGAGTGGAGTGTCCCTACATAAAAGTCCCCACCCAAGTTCAGAAGTCATATGAGGGCCAAGAGCCTCCTCATACACTGGGGGCCTACAAGGCAATACCAACAGGGAAAAGTGTATCATTGCCAGGGAGAGAAAACAAACAAACAAACAAACAAATCTATGTCCATGTTCCCTTTGGTGTGTTGGTTGTGGTATAGATATCCTATACTATATAGCTAAAATCTAACTATAAGTGAATAGATGCCTTGTGCATCCTTCTGAGTCTGGGTTAGCTCACTCAGGATGAGCTTCTCTAGTTCCATCCATTTGGCTGCAAATTGCATAATTTCATTGTTTCTGATAGCTGAGTAGTATTCCATTGTGTAGATGTACCACAGTTTTTTAATCCATTCTTCAGTTGAAGGACATCTGGGTTGTTTCTAGTTTCTAGCTATTACAAATAAGGCTGCTATGAACATAGATGAGGAAACCTCCTTGTGATTCGGTGAGGAGCCATTTGGATGTATGCCCAGAAGTGGTATGGCTGGGTCCCGAGGCAAAGCTATTCCAAGATTTCTAAGATATCGCCATACTGACCTCCATAGTGGTTGCACAAGCCTGCACTCCCACCAGCAATGGAGGAGGGTTCCCCTTTCTCCACACCCTCTCCAGCAGGTGCTGTCATTTGAGCTTTTGATCTTAGACATTCTAACAGGTGTGAGATGGAATCTCAGAGTCACCTTGAGTTGCAGTTCTCTGATGATTAAGGCTGCTGAGCATTTCATATGGAACAACAACAACAAAAAAAAAAACAGAAAAGCTAAATCAATCTTGTACAAAAAAAAAAAAAAATCTGGAGGTATCACCATCCCAGATTTCAAGCTGTACTACAGAGCAACAGTAATAAAAACAGCATGGTACTGGTATAGAAACAGACCAGTTGATCAATGGACTCGAATTGAAGACCCAGAAATGGACCTACACATCTATGGCCACTTAATTTTTGACAAAGAAGCCAAAACCGCACAATGGAAAGAGGACAGCATCTTCAACAAATGATGCTGGTCCAACTGGATGTCCACTTGTAAAAGAATGAAATTAGACCCATACTTATCACCTTGTAGATAACTTAAATCCAAGTGGATCAAAGACCTTAACATAAGCCCAGTCACACTAAATCTACTAGAAGAGAAAGTGGGAAAAACCCTCAAAATCATTGGCACAGGTGACAACTTCCTGAACAGAACACCAACAGCTCAGGATAGAAGACCAACAATTAATAAATGGGACCTCATGAAACTGAAAAGCTTCTGTAAGGCAAAAGACACTGTTATTCGAACCAAACGGCAGCCTATAGATTGGGAAAAATTCTTCACCAACCCCACATCTGACAAAGGGCTAATATCCAAAATTTATAAAGAACTCAAGAAATTAAATGCCAAGAAACCAAATAATACAATTAAAAAATGGGGAAAATAGCTAAAAAGAGAATTCACAAAGGAGGAATCCCTGAAGGCTGAGACACACATTTCTTAGTATTGAGAAAATTAGGATGTTTTACACTAGCATAGAGAAAATTAGGATTTATGCACTAGTGATAGATGGAGGTATGCTATGCCTGTGCTAATGAAAGAAAGCTCGTTCATGACTCTGATTAAGTACTGAGGTAACAATATTGTCCTGTTATTCACAATGATTTGTGTAAGGTGAAATTTTGTGAGAAAAGGTTAAACAAAAAAACAAATAAATAAATAAATAAAAACAATTAATAGCCAAGTAAACAGTTTTGAATGAATGAGAAAATTGAAAGTCTTTTTGTTTGTTTGTTTGCTTGCTTGCTTTGAGACAGTGTCTCTCTACATAGCTCCAGCTGTCCTGAAACTCATCATGCAGACCATGCCAGCCTGGAACTCACAAAGATTTGCTGGCCTCTGCTTTCTGGGTACTGGGACCAAAGGCATGTGCCATCACTGCCATCTTGCACTTCTTGTAATGGTGACAGCATCTGGATTCATCATTGAGAACAACTGGTAACATTTATTTTCATCCATGATTTCACTATCCTACAAGAACTTAGGAAACAATAGCAGCTGTGTGAATAGTGTCATAAAAGGCTTTTTCACTCAGTACACCCTAGTCTTCTCTTATCTACACCAGTTTCTCCCTCCTTATTGCTGTCTGTAGAGTTATCTCTTAAGTCTTTAGCATCATTGATTCCTGCCAATTTTCAATGAAGGCCAAATATACATCTAAAACATGGGGAAAATTTTTCACTTCTATATTGTATATATCAAGAGCTTAGCAGCCTGTGGTCCTATGTTATCTTCATTTTGAACAGTTGAGGATTCCTGTAGTGGTTTTCATCTAATGTAAAAAGAAGCTTCTTTGATGGGTGGTGAGAACCACTCTTATCTGTGGGTGTAAATATAGACATTTAGAATACAGCTACAAATATATTGGTTTAGGAAAATGGTAGTAGCAGAGTTTCCTCTAGGGTATATGACTCAGAAGCTGCAGATAATTGGCTTAGTTTCCAGTACTAGGCATGAATTACCTCCTATTGAGTTGGGCTTAAGTTCAATTAGATAACTGTTGGTTACCCCCAAGATATATGAACCAGTATTGAACACTTGTGAATATCCTGCCATGCTAGTTGTTGTCGTGGTTCACAAGCTTTATAGCTGGTTGGGACAACCGATTGCTTTTCTCCATTGGCAGCTTGCAGTGAACCTCCAGATACTGTGAGAGGTAGTCCTCAGTGAGGGTTGAATTCAACCAAGTCTTGTGTCTGAAGAGAGTGATTTCTTTTGCAATAGAGACTTCAAGTTCCTGCAAGCAAGCAAGGACAACAGCAATTCTATATATTGTTTTAAAGCTTCTTGGACTTTATTGATCAACAGCACAAAGAGAGGTTAGGAAGTACCCAATGTTTGATATTTGGTGATTTTTCTTTTTGGTTTTCTTTTTTTACATTTATTTATTAATTCAAGTTACATCTCATTCACAGCCCCCTCCCTCCTCCCCTCCTGACCCTACCCTCCCACCCTGTTACCCTCTCTGTTCTATCCTTCTCCTCCATTGAGGGGAGCCCTCATATATTAACCCTTCCTCACAGCTAAGAGCTTCCTCTTGGGCAGCTCATCTAGGGTAAAGTGTCCAATTTACAAGCAACAGGGAGCTGTATGAAGACCAAGTTGCCTATCATTATATTTGTATAGTAGGGTCTAGGTCTAATCTAAGGTTTTCTCTTCTTTTTTTGTTTAGTGTTTCAGTCTCTGCAAGCCTCTAGGGGCCTAGGTTAGTTGGTTCTGTTGATCTTCATGTGTTGATCTTGACCCCTCCAGGTCTCTCTATATCCCCTCCCTCTCTTATATAGGACACCCCCAGAGCTCCACCTAATGTTTGACTGCATGTCTCAGCATATGTTTTGATCTGCTTCTGGGTGGATCCTTGTGAGTTTAAAATAATTTTTTCTTTAAACATTTATTTATTAATTGAAGTTATGTCTCCATTATAACTCCTGTCACCCTCTCCCAGTCTCACCCTCCTATCCTCTACCGTTCTCCCACCTATCCTACTCCTCTGGTGCGGGGTACCTGTACGTTTCAGGCCCCCCAACATTCATTAGTCACATGAGGTCTAAGACCTTCCTCTTGCCCAAGGGGCATACATGGCAGTTCCACTAGGGTGGAGTTTCCCACTAACAGGTAACAAAGTCCATGTTCCTGTTCTTTTGGGTCTATTGGTTGTAGGATGGTTATCCCATACTATATGGCTAAAATTCTGTTATAAGTGAATATATTCCATGTATACCTTTCTGAGTCTGAGTTAGTTCACTTATGATGAGCTTTCCTAGTTCCATCCATTTGGTTGCAAATTGCATGATTTCTTAACACTTAATACTTAATTTTTAAAAAATTTTTGCATTGAGGATACAAACCTACTCTTAGCATTTTTCACAAATCCAACACGTTAAATTTTATTCTCTCATATATTACATCCTAAATGCAGTTTCTCTTCCCTCCTTCCCTCCTAATCCCTCCCCATCACTCCATCCACTCCTCCTTTTATCTTCAGAAAAGGGCAGGCCTCCCATCAAACAAACATGGAGCATCAAGTTTCAGTAAGACTAGTCAACCCAGTAGGAGAAAGGGGTCCCAAAAAGCAGTCAAAAGAGCAGAGACAGCTCCAGCTCCCACTGTTAGGAGTCCCACAAGAAGACCAAGACATACAAGTATAACATATTTGCACAGGGCCTTGGTCAGACCCATGCAAGCTTCCTGATTCTCTCTTCAGTATCTGTGAACCCCTATAAACCTATTGGTTCTGTGGGTTTTCTTTGGTTCCTTAATCCCTCTGGTTCCTACAATTTATCCTTCCCCTCTTCAGCAGGATTCCCTGAGCTCTGCCCAAGGTTTGGTTTGGGTCTCTGCATCATTTTCCATCAGTTGTCAGATTAAGCTTCTCTGATGACAACTGAGCTAGGTAGCAATCTATGAATATAGTAGAATATCAGTAGGAACTATTTCATTGAAAAAAGTTAGTTGCTGGTCCTGCTTGGCTCTATTCTGAGTCTCTGGGATCTCCAATCTCTGGTTCCTGCCCCTTTTGGTAGTGTCAGAGATAGGCTTCCTCTCATGGTGGCTAGACCATGTCACTAGTTGGCACTCCCATAATTTTTGCACCACCTTTACCTCACCATATCTTGTAATCAGGAAAAATTTTAGGTTGAAGGTTTTGTGACTGTGTTGATGTTCAAATCCCTCCACTGATATTCTTGCCTGGTTACAGGATATGGCCAGTTCAGGCTACATATCCCAGTTACTAGCAGTCTTACCCAAGGTCATCCTCAGAGATTCCTGGGCATTTCCATTGCACTAGGTTTCTAGCTCATCCTTGAAATGGCCCCCATTTCCAGGTGTCCCTCCCAGTACTCTCTCCTTCCATCCTCCCTCAACTTGGTTCCTCCTGTTCCTATTCCTACCTATCACCAATCCCCCTCCGATGGCTATTTTATTTTTCCTTCCCAAAGAGATTCATACATCCACCCTTGAGCCTTCTTTGTTACTTATCTTCTCTGGGTCTGTAGATGTAGCATGGTTATCCTTTACTTTACAGCTAATACTGACTTATGAGTACATAACAGTGCGTGTCTTTCTGGGTCTGGCTTACCTCACTCAGGATGACTTTTTTCTAGTTCCATACATGTGCCTGCAAATTCAATGTCATTTTATTTAACAATGAAGTAAAAGTCCATTGTGTAAATGCAACACATTTTCTTTATCTATTGTTCGGGTGAGGGATACCTAGGTTGTTTCCAGTTTCTGGCTATTAGGAATAAAGCTGCTATAAACATGGTTGAGCAAGTGTCCTGGTGGTAGGAAGGAGTTTCCTTTGGGTTTGTGCTCAGGAATGGTATAGCTAGATCTTGAGGTAGATCAATTCTCAATTTTCTGAGAAACTGTCAGATTGATTTTCAAATTGTCTAAACAAATTAGTACTCCCACCAGCAATGGAGGAACATTGAGATTCCATCTCACACCTGCCAGAATGGCTAACATCAAAAGCTTAAATGACAGCACATGCTGGCGGGATTGTAGAGAAAGGGGAACCCTACTTCATTGCTGGTGGGAGTGCAGGCTTGTGCAGCCAGTATGGAGGTCAGTCTGACGATATCTTAGAAAACTTGGAATAGATCTGCCTCGGGACCCAGCCATACCACTTCTGGGTATACATCCAAATGATTCCTCACCAAATCACAAGGAAGTTTCTTCATCTATGTTCATAGCATCCTTATTTGTAATAGCTAGAAACTGGAAAAAACCCAGATGTCCCTCAACTGAAGAATGGACTAAAAAACTATGGTACATCTACACAATGGACTACTACTCAGCCATCAGAAACAATGAAATCATGCAATTTGCACCCAAATGGATGGAACTAGAGAAGCTCATCCTGAGTGAGCTAACCCAGACTCAGAAGGATGCACATGGCATCTATTCACTTATAATTGGATTTTAGCCATATACTACAGGATAACTATATTACAACCAACACACCAAAGGGAACATGAACATAAACTTTGTTACCTGTCAATGAGACACTTTGCCCTAGTGGTGCTGCCTTGTAGGCCTCCAGTGGATGAGGATGCTCTTGGCCCTCATATGACTGCTGAACTGGGGCGGGGGACTGTTATGTAGGAACACTCCACTCCAGAGGAATGGAATGGAAGAAATAGGTGGTAGAGGGTGGGAGGGCGGGACTGGGAGGGGTGGAAAGAGGACACTGTATGGAGATGTAGCCTGAAGTAATACATAAATATTTTTTTAAAAGAAATGTTCAACATCCTTAGCCATCTGGGAAATGCAAATTGGTGATTTTTTAAAGGTTTTTTTTTAATTAATTACTTTATTTTTTTCAAGTTGCATCTCCATCAAAGGCCCGCGCCCAAGGTCCTACTGTCCCTCCTTCCCTCATGCTGTCTCTGTCCTCTCCTCCTAGGATAAGGGGAGGCCCCACATATCAAAGCTCCTCAGTTCATCAGTCACATGAGGACTAAGAACTTCCTCTTGTCCTGGGGTTTGATATGACTGCCCAACTACAATAAGGTGTTCCACTAACAAGAAATAGTCTCCATGACTCACTTCTGGGTGCAGTTTTTGTTGGATTTTTATGCTAGGTTCCTGTCTGCTGGATTTATGGGCTATAGCATGGTTGTCCTGTGCTGTATGGTTAATATCCACTTATAAGTGGGTACATACCATATGTCTTTCTGGGTTTGTGTTAGGACACTTAGGATAAGCTTTTCTAGATCCATCCATTTGGTTGAAAATGGAGTGATTTCCTTCTTACTTATAGCTGAGTAGCTGAGTAGTATTCCATTGTGTAAATATACCACAATTTGTTTATTTTTTAATCCATTCTTCCATTGAAGTACATCTGGGTTGTTTCCAGTTTCTGACTATTATGAATAAAGCTGCTATGAACATTGTTAAAGAGATGTCCTTATGGTTTGGTGAGGAATCTTTTGAATATATGCCAAGGCATGGTGTGACAGGGTATTGAGGTAGAACTATTCCCAGTTTTCTGAGGTAACACCAGGTGGATTTCCACAGTGGCTGTAAAACTTTGCACTCCCACCAGGAATGGAAGAGTGTTCTTCTTTTTCCAAATCTCACCAGCATATGCTATCTCCTGAGTTTTTTTTTTTTTTCTTTTTTTTATCTTAGCCATTCTGATGGTTATGAGATGGAATCTCAGAGTCCTTTTGAACTGCATTTCCTTGATGACCAACGGTGTTGAGTATTTCTTCAAGTACCTCTCAGGCTTTAGAGATTCTTCTTTTGTGAACTCTCGGTTTAGTTCTGTACCCCATTTTTTGATTAGATTATTTGGTTTGTTGGTGTTTAATTTCTTGAGTTCTTTATATATTTTGGATGTTAGCCCTCTGTCAGATGTGGGGTTTGGAAGATCTTTTCTCAATCTGTAGGATGCTGCTTTGTTTCAATGACAGTGTCCTTTGCTTTACAGAAGCTGAAATTTCATAAGGTCCCATTTATTGATTAATGGTCTTAAAGCCTGAGCTATTGGTGTTCTGTTGAGGAAATTGTCATCTGTGCCAATGAGTTTGAGGCTTTTCCTCACTTTTCCTTCTATTAGATTGTGTCCAGTTTTATGTTGAAGTCTTTTATCTACATGGACTTAAGTTTTGTGCAGGGGCATAGGTATGGGTCTATTTGCATTCTTCTACATATTGACATCCAGTTAGACCAGCACCATTTGTTGAAGATGCTGTTTTTGTTCCATTGTATGGTTTTGGCTTCTTTGTCAAAAATTAAGTGACCCTAGGTGTGCGAGTTTATTTTGGGGTCTTCAATTCAATTTCATTGATCAACTTGTCTGTTTCTATGCCAGTACTATGCTGTCTTTATTGCTAATGCTCTGTAGTACACCATATGTCCAGATGTTCTTTCATTGTTCAGGATTGATTTAGCTATTCTGTTTTTTTTTTTTTTCTTTTTCCCAAATGAAATTGGGAATTGTTCTTTCAAGGTTTATAAAGAATTGTGTTGGCATTTTGATAGAAATTGCATTGAATATGTATAGTGTTCTTGTTAGGATGGCTTTTTTTTTATTATGTTTATCCTACCTATCCATGAGTATGGGAGATTATTACATATTCTGATATATCTTTTTCAATTTCTTTCTTCAGGGACTTGAAGTTCTTGTTATACATGTCTTTCACTTGGCTGGTTAGAGTTACCACCATGTATTTTAAATTATTTTTGGCTATTGTGATTAATAATAATTTGGCTAATTTTTTGTTAGATAGTCTATGACTCTTAGGGAGAGTACTACCACCTCAAATGACATAATTTCATTATGCATACACACACACACACACACACACACACACACACACACGTAATTTTAGTAAAAATAAATAATGCTACCCATTGTCACTTTTAACACAAGAAGGAGGGAATGGCAGAGAGAAAGATCAAGAAAGTCAGTAAAGATCTCAATATTAACCTCCTTGTCTCTTAAATTCTTACATTTTTCATTTTTTATATTGATGATTGGTATTGAACTTGTGCCTTGTATGTGTTAGGCTAGCACCATACTAGTGAGCTACATCTTCTAATTTCTCCAAGTATATTTATACACTATAAATTCAAAATCATACATACATTTTAAGAAATGAACACTTAAACGTTTTTCTTTATTTACACACTGTGCTGGTTAGATTAAACTGTCAACTTGACACAGCACAGAATCACCAGACAAGAAAATCTTAATGAAGAATTATCTAGATCAAGTTAGCCTATGTCAAAATATGTGAGACAGAGTTTTGACTATTGATTGTTGTAGCAGGATCCCATCTATGATGGTGTGAACAGTAGCCTAGTCTTGGAGTCTGAAGAGTGTAAGAGAGAAAAAAACTAGCAAGAGCAAGCAATCAATGATTCAGGTATCTGTTCTCTTCCTCTCTGCTCTTAACTCTAGGCATGATGTGACTACCTACTTGAATTCCTGCCTTAATTTTACCTCAGTGAGGAGCTATAACCTGGAACTTTAAGTTAAACAAATTCCCCTCCCCAAATTACTTTTTGTCTTTTGTCATTACATTTTTATCAGGGTGACAGAGATTAACATATTTATTATTTTAACTTTAAATTATATCAATTTAATCATTGTTGGTAAAATTCAAGGACTCACAAACAATATAACAACTAGATACAAAATGAAATTTTTAGGCACTTCATATTTTCAGGTAAGACAAAATTATTCAGAAATACCAGTAAGTGAAAATGGTTTAGGAACAGAATATAAACAGAAACCATCATGCATGGACAAGTCCATTTGAATAGTTTTCTACTGGAAAGTCTTAGCTTAGCTAAGTTTATTGTCTTTTAATATTCTCTCTCTCTCTCTCTCTCTCTCTCTCTGTGTGTGTGTGTGTGTGTGTGTGTGTGTGTGTGTGTTATGCTGTGTATATTGTGTATATTGTGTGTTTTGGAGTAGTATATATGCCTGTGTAGTGGCTGTGTCCATGGAAGCCAGAAGAGGTGGTTGTACACCTTGGAGCTAAAGTTACAGCCAGTTGAGAACTACAGCTCAGGCTGCCTGGTAGGACATTGAAGTAATATCCAAAATTTATAAAGAACTCCAGAAATTAAACACCAAGAAACCAAAAAGTCCAATTAAAACTGTGGTACAGAGCTAAACCTAGAATTCACAAAATAGGAATCTCTAATGTTCAAGAGGCACTAAGAAATGCTCAACATCCTTAATCATCAGAGCAACTCAACTCAAGATGATTCTGAGATTCCATCTCACACTTTTTAGAATAGCTAAGGTCAAAAACCTAGGGGCAACTCTAACCAAGCAAGGGAAAGACCTGTACAACAAGAACTTCAAAGTCGTTGAAGAAAGAAACTGAAGAGGATGTCCACAGATGAAAATGTTGCCCATGTTTCTGGATAGGTAGGATCAACATAATAAAAATGGTCATCTTACCAAAAGCAATATACAGATTCAATGCAATTCCTATTAAAATACCAATATGATTCTTTACAGACCTTGAAAAAATAACTCTCAACTTCATATGAAAAAACAAAAATCCTAGAATAGCTAAATCAATCCTGTACAATAAAACAACATCCAGGGCTATCACCATCCCTGATTTCAAACTATACTACAGAGCAATAGTAATAAAAACAGCATGATACTAGTGTAGAAACAGACAAGTTGATTAATGGAATTGAATTGAAGACCCAGAATTAAACCCACACACCTATGGTCACTTATTTTTTGACAAAGAATCCAAAATTATACAATAGAAAACAGAGAATATCTTCAACAAATGGAGCTGGTTTAACTGGTTGTCAACATGTAAAGGAATGAAATTAGACCCATACTTATCACCTTGTGCAAAACTTAAGTCCATGTGGATTAAAGACCTTAACATGAAGCCCAACACACTAAATCTATAGAAGAGAAAGTGGGAAAAAGCCTTGAACTCATTGTCACAGGTGACAATAGCTCAGACCCTAAGACTAACAATCAATAAATGGGACCTCATGAAACTGAAAAGCTTCTGTAAGTCAAAGGACACTGTCAAAATAATGGCAACCTACAGATTGGTAAAAGATCTTTGCCAACTCCACATGTGAAAGAATGCTAAAATTTATAAAGAACACAAGAAATTAAACACCAACAAACCAAGTAACCCAATCAAAAAATGGGGTACAGAGCTAAACCAAGAATTCACAAAAAGAATCTAAGATGGCCCAGAGACACTTGAAGAAATGCTCAACATCCTTAATCATCAGAGAAATGCAACTCAAGATGACTCTGACATTCCATCTCACTCCTGTCAGAATGACTTAGATCAAAAACTCAAAGGAGAGCATATGGTAGAGAGGTTGTGGAGGAAGGGGAACACTCCCACATTGCTCATGGGAGTACAAACTTGTACGAACACTGTGGAAATCACTGTGGTGATATCTTAGAAAGCTTGGAATAGCTCTACCTCAAGACCCAGCCATACCACTTCTGGGTACACATCCAAATGATTCCTCCCCAAACCACAAGGACATTTCCTCATCTATGTTCATAGCAGACTTATTTGTAATAGCTAGAAACTGGAAACAACCCAGATGCCCTTCAACTGAAGAATGGATAAAAAAAAAAAAAAAAAAAACCTGTGGTAAATTTACAAAATGGAATACTACTCCTCTATCAGAAACAAGGAAATCATGCAAATTGCAACCAAATGGGTGGAACTAGAAAAGGTCATCCTGAGAGAAAAGGTCATCCTGAGTGAGTTAACTTAGACTCAGAAAGATACACATGACATATGTTCACTTATAACTGGATTTTAGCCATATAGTACAGGATAACCATCCTACAAACAATAGACCCAAAAGAACAGGGGCATGGACTTGGTTACCTGTTAATGGGACACCCCACCCTAGTGGAACTGCCATATATGCTTCCAGTGCAAGAGGAAACTCTTAGACCTCATGCGACTAATGAACTGAGTGGGGCTGATACATGGAGGCACCCCACAACGCAGGAATGGGATGGGTGGGAGAGGGGGTAGAAGGTGGCAGGGTGGCACCAGGAAAGAGTGGAGAGAGAGGGCAGTAATGGAGATGTAACTTGGAGTAATAAATAAATGTTAAAAAACAATAACAAACAAACAAAAATTATTACTGAACAATCCTAATAATTATTCTAATCTAAGAAAAGATTTAAAGAAAAAAATGACCCAATATATCCCACAGGAAAATGTAAGACCAAGCTAATCATTTGGTCTGCTACAAAAAAATAAAATACTAAATAGATGATGAGTTTAAGAGCAGAAAAACAAATTGTAGTAATATGTTTTATACATATTTTTGAATATCATGTACAATGCTTGACTGATCAAATAATCTATTTTGTTACAATGAAGACTGTAATTTACTTCTAAAAAAAAAAACTCAAATGACAGCACATGCTGGCAAGATTGTGGAGAAAGAACGCAGTGTCTTTAAACAGTGAGCAATTTCTCTAGGTGCAAATCTTTTTGCTGAACGATAAAATCTGTACTATCATTATTTCTTTACAATTTCTGCCCTTTTTGGAAACTGGCCCTGAGTTTAAAATTCAGTAGAAAAGCACTGTCATTAGTAAATAAAAAAATAGAAATTATTTCCATAGGAAATAATAAAAAGATAGATAAAATGGTGAATATGGTGAATTGAAACAAAAGAAGGCTAACTTTAATAGATACCTCCCTATACTGCCCAGACTAGTCCCCAAGACCCATGTTTAAATGATGCTCCTGGGTTCATGTACTGAGCAGCTGGAATTATATGAGAATCTTCAACTTCCACCCCACCCCACCAAAGCAAAATAAAAATTTTCTTATTAACACAAAAATGCCAGTGTATTCTGGAGGCCCTTTGATGATCAGCACACAAATACTCTAACCATATTTTAATATCGAATATTGTATATGCACATTTGAGAAAGAAAAAACAGAAGGAATAAGACAGAATAAATCTAAGTGGATCAATTTCCTGTTGATCGATCAATTTCCTGTTGATCCACACATGCTGCTCAACAGCTATTGCGTCCTCTTTGCTGACCTGTGAGGAAGACTCCTCCAGGACCTACATGCGGATGAGCCCATGTGACCCTCTGGATGATGGTGGAAGTGTATGACAGCTGAGAGACGTCTCTGCAGCTTGAGCAGGATCCTCTGCTCTCCTGGAGATTGCTGACATCTCATGATGACTCATCATGTCACTACATGTAAGAACTTCAGCCACGTGGACCTAGATCCCTGAGCAACTGAAAGGAAACAAGGCTTTTCTTTAGTCAGTTTTGAATTTACTTATGAGTAAGAAATAATAATATTTGTTGTTTCAAATAATTTCGGTCTTTTTATTAGTAAATTGGTTATTTTTTCTGAGATATTCTACACTAGTTGTATTATCTACGTCAGATTTTATATATATGCATATATATTATATAGGGATATTATGTATATTTGTGTGTGAGTGTGTGTGAGAGCTCATAAAACACTAATTGCTCATATCTGCATGGCTGGCACCTCTATCTTATTTTAATATTTTTCTCTGTATTTGGTGCTTGGATTTTAGTTTTATCTATTCTGCTGACCTGTAATATATGTTGAATAGCAAAACTGAATTTTAATTGGTATATAGTAAATAATCCTGGAAAAGAATATAAAACAGAAATGGCTCTTGAATGTTGATCCATCACTTATGTTGCAAGACATAATAAAACTCAGCTCATCAGCTCTAGCTACCTTTGTTTTTTCTATACATAAAAAGTAGAAGTTCCTTACTTTTCAAAGGTAGCAGTAAAAGTCCCACACATTTGATAAACATTTTGATGTAAATGATATATGTAAATTCAGCATTTATAAGAGTGAGGGAAATAAGCAATATCAGAATGAGTTAGGGGGATAATAAATTGGAAGTTGTGCATCTGATAAGATATAGGTAGAACAAAAACAGATCTGAAGCTCAGAGTCAGTCTTCCATATGTTTCCCGACCTAACAACATGGAATTTATCTCTTGAGTGGGCAGGGGAGTGCACATTAATGGACGCCACTGAGACACTTTTCCTGCCCTGCTTGTAACTAGACACAAGTGTGCCCCAATTGCTTCCTGGTGCTTGGATTTATTTTCTTCTCAGAGGCTCTGGATATTGTATTTCACTATAAAGAGCTAAAAAACATTGCAATCATTATTTATAAAAATTTTAGAAAAATGCATTTCCTTAGTAGCAGCTGTGGCAACAGGGAGCTTAGAATGCCCCAGAAGCAGAACTGTATCTCATTGAGAAGGCTAACACACCCAGAATGTACACCCTGCCTCTGCCTATTTCAAAACTGGAAAATTTTAAACAGTCAGTATAAGGAGTTAGTTTCTTTTTTTAATACATGTATGGTGTCTAAGCAAATTTTAAATAATGTAATAGAAAGTCCACTTAACTGTGTGTTGTATTGAAGTAGCATTCAGATATTATAACAAGAAGCACATTTGCAAAATCATCATCAAAAATTCATCAACTTGACATGACTGCAGGTGAATTAAAGCCCTCACATTTCTAAAGTGCAGCCAATTTTTCTAATTTTGGAGAGTGTTTATATTAGTAACATTTATATAACTCCAATTTCTAATAAATTTAATAATCATTCTAGAAACAAAATTCAGTCATTCTTCTTAATTAATTAATGTTAACACAGTTTCTGTTATATAGTGTTGCAAAAATGTATCTTCTCTTTCTGTTTTGCTATTTGTTTGTTTGTTTGTTCCTTTGAGACAGTCTCACTATGCTGCCATGGACTGCTTGGAACTCACTCTGTAAAAAAGGCTGATTTTGAACTCAGTGATCCACTTCCTTCTGCCTCACAAGTTCTGATAATAAAAGTATGAGCCTCTAACACAGTTTCTTTAGTTTACATGTTATTTTCATTCATACCTCTAAACCACTTCCATATTATTTTAAGTACCCAGTTTTTTTTTTTAATTTAAGTAGTTGTTTTTTCTCTGTATTAAGAACTTTCTTTCCTCCATGCTCATGGTAGGAACACTGATGAAATGCAGAAAGAGGAGGGTTTAGGTTAAAGAGGAAAGACAGAAGAGGAAGAAGAGAGGGCTATGAGGGTGAAACACCTAAAGTGTGTTACCTATGTGCATGAAAAACATGAAAGAGTAAATGAAATTCACTTTCTAAAAAGGCTTCTGGAACTTTTAATTTCCTACTGAACTATAATTTCTAATGTGGTTAGACTCCTACATTAGTCAAAGAGATAGCTGGTGATCTTAGCATGAGCTCATTTCCCTGACTGTTCCAGGAAATGCTTCCTTTGAGAACAATAATATAATCTTTAAAAAAAAAAAGTTTATTTATCTATTCAAGTTACATCCCAGTTGCAGCCCACACCCTCCTTCACACCAAGTCCTACCTTCTCATCCTCTTCCCTTTCTCTCCCCTAGCTGTCTCCTCAGATGAAGGGAGTCCCTCACATACCTACCCACCTCAGTTCATTAAGTCCCATGAGGGCTGAGCTTCTTCTTCTGCAGGGAGCTGACAAGGCAGTCCAGATAGGGTAACTTGTTCCACTAACAGGAAACAGAGTCCTTAACAGAGATAACCCTCTCACCCAACTCCACTTGTTAATGAATCTGTATGGAGACTAAACTGCCTATCATCTATATATGTGCAGGGGGCCTAGGTATAGACTATATATGGGTGTGTGTGTGTGTGTGTGTGTGTGTGTGTGTGTGTGTGTGTATGTGTGTTTCACTCTCAGTAAGCCTTTAAGGGCCTAGGTTGGTTGGTTCTGTTGGTCTTCATGTGGAGATCTTATCCACTCTGCATCCCTCTATTCCTCCTCTGTCTCTTACACATATCTCTCTGAGCTTCTCCAGATGCTTGGCTGTGTGTCTCAGCATTTGTTTCAATCCACTGCTAGATAGGGTCTCTTGTAGGATAGTTATGCTAAGTTCCTGTCTCTTTTGGTCTGTGAATTGTAGGAAGCTTAGCCTATACTATATGACTAATATCTACTTATAAGTGAATACATACCTTGTGTATCTTTATGGATCTGGGTTAGTTCACTCATTATGAGCTTTTCTAGTTCCATCCATTCGGTTGCAACTTGCATGATTCCATTGTTTCTCATAGCTGAGTAGCATTCCATTGTGTAAATGTACCACATTTGGTTTTTGGGTTTTTGTTGTTGTTGTTGTTTGTTTGTTTGGGTTTTTTAGTCCAATTTTAGGTTGAAGGACATCTGGGTTGTTTTCAGTTTCTGACAATTACAAATATAGTTGTTATAAACATAGTTGAGTCAATGTCTTTGTGGTTCAGTGGAGAATCTTTTGGGTATATGCCCTGGAGAAGTATGGCTTATTCTTGGGTAGAACTACTTTGGAAATCAATCTGCTGGTATCTCAGAGAACAATAACATCAACTTTTATGTCTGTTTGTGAGACGTGGTCCCTCATCTTCACGGTTAGCTAGGGCTGTCTCTGCAAGTTCTGAAGGTGTGGAGACTGCAAGTTCTGAAGGTGTGGAGAATTCAGCAGTAGAAATGATTTTCTCAGAATTCTGAAAGCCAAATGTCCAAAACGAGGTTAGCAGAGTTTATATCTTCTGAGGACTGTGATGAAAGTACAGGGTTCCAGCATCTGTTCCTGGCATAGAGATACTGACTTTCCCTTCCTATGGATATTTACATACCTTCCTTCTATCTATGCTGGGTCCAAATGTCCTTTGTTTGAATAAATATATATTTATATATTTCTGTGTGTGTGTGTGTGTGTGTGTGTGTGTGTGTGTGTGTGTGTGTGT
>CAJQZJ010033615.1:3873492-3887166 GCA_907164525.1 Lophiomys imhausi | reverse complement strand
ACACACACACACACACACACACACACACACACACACACACACACACATACACACACGTACATATATACTCATATGCACACACACACACATAAAAACAAAATAAATCTTTAAAATAAAATTCCATCTCAACTCTAAGAACTAAGATGGCAATGTCCTTTTATATGTTAGCCAAATATTTTCTCCTTTTAGGTGCCTATTGCGAAAATGGAGTGTAAAAGAAATAAAAGCCTATCTAAGTAAAACCTTTCCATTATCTAGTGGAAGATATATATTCTGATTCTAGAAAGTATGCAAGAAATCTGGAAAAGCTTATAGCTCATTGAAGAGAAACACTGCTGACCTTTCAAAGAAAACATGTTGACAATTTTAGAGCTAAGGTAAAATACATGAAATGTGTGGTGTTAGCCCATGCCTTTAACTTCAGCAGAGACTGGAGGAGCACTATAGAGTTAGTTGTCTTATAAATTCTAGAGTTACACGGAACAGGGTGGTGATGGTGCACACCCTTAATCCCATCATTCAAGAAGAGCACACCCTTAATCCCAACACACTAGAGACAGAAACAGTCAGATCTCAGAGCTCAAGGTCAGCCTGATACATAACAAACTCTAAATAGAGAAATAATTAGAATGCAGAGACAGACACATAGGATTTGGAAGGACTTAAGTTTAAAAGCTACTTACAAAAGGCCTACTCAATACAAATAAATTGTCCTTTGAGATCTCAAAATATATACACTAAGGCTTGTTTAGCTCCAAAATAACAAAATAATTTCTTCTTTAATCCAGATTGAAAGATAATACTTTATATATTGTCAAAACACCAAATTTGCTTCAGGAGAAATATTACCTGACCCCCCCCCCAAAAAAAAAAGGTAATTGTCCCAGAGTGAGGATTAGGGCAGGGCTCTGTTCTTATCTCTCCAGGAGTTTTAAAGCATCTATTCAAGGAATCCAGGGACAACTGGACAACGGAAACCTCAACAGAAAACAGAATCAGACACCAAAGAAGACGAGTGGCCCAGATGATCCAGCCTTGCACACTTCCTCAATAGCTGTTTCCATCAAAAGTCTACAACCACAACAACTCAAAATCGCTAACATCGTTCAGCTCCACACACTGCCCCAGCCAAAACTTCAGTAAAGCCTGGAAGATCAGCTTCTGTCTACAAACTTCTTAGGACATCTAAACAGCTGAGCACAAAAGGATTGAACATAAAAGGATTGTATTAACAATTTTAACAATTTTTCCATTCTGGTTTGGGCCCCAAACAGGTTTACTCAGACCCAAATCAGCAGGAAGTCATTTTAAGAGAGTGCCATCCCATGCCCAGAGGGTGGGGAGGGGGTCCCTCCCCCCCCTTCTTGGTTATTTGATGGATAACAGAAAACTTTGTTATTTAGGGGAAGAGACTACAAACTCTTAAATGGTCTTGTTAAATGGGTTTTGGAGGTTAGACCCAGGGATTTCCTTCTTTTTCTTTTCTGTATCCTTCTTTCTCTCCTATGTAGGAGTGCACAGACTTGAGGAAAATGGGACATAGACATAGTATGGGAAGGATCAAGAAGAAGGGACAGATTATTGAATATGCCCTTATACCTTTGTATATTGATACAAAATTAGTATTATATTTGGCTAAAGTGGTATTGACCATTGTATATTGTGCAAAATTAAGATTGTATTGGACTACATTGGTATTGATTTTTGTATATTGATACAAAATTAAGATTATATTTGGCCACAATGGTATTGACCCTTGTATATTGATGTAATATTAAGATTGTATCGGGCTACATAGGCATTGATCTTTGCATATTGATACAAAATTAAGAGTATATTTGGCCACACTGGTATTGATCTTTGTATATTGATACAAAATAAAATGTAACACTTCTTAAAGGTATTGTACCTAGTGATACTTAAAAATGAAATGTGAAGCTCTGGCCTCTTGATACCAACCGTCTTAAACCGTTTAGGATAGTTAAGAAATACAAACTCCTAGTCATGCAAGCGTGTCATTTTGTTAGCTACTATGACAGTCTATAACAGATATTCTCTAAGCAACTCAGAAATCAAGTTGTTAAGAGACAAGCAACATTTGCTTATTTAAATACAAGAGATAGATAGGGCATCTTCAAAAACCCCAAGAGATCTGCAGAATATGGCATTCAAAGGTGTTTTCTTAAATTAAGGTTTTTTTTTTATATCGAGACATATCAGCTCCTGAGAGCACACCCTATTCTACTCCAAGTAGAAGATGAGCATCGAAGAATCTCCAGTGTGAGATGGTTGAATTAGTGGCAAGCCTATCTCTTGGCATGAAAAACCCCTTGCTTCAACTGTAGACAGATTGCTGTCCAAAAAGGACAAAACTTGGTAGCAGGGAAGTTGACAGCCTAGCTCTGCCAAGACAGGGTAGGTAAGTCCTTCATAATTCCTGTACCACAATCAATGTCTGTCAGAGAAACGGGACCAAAAGGCTGAAGATTGAGGCTGTAACGTATGGAGAGAAAACGGGAACTGTCCAGGCAGCCACTGATATGTCATTTCTTAGTTTTGGATGATGCAGGCCCTGCACTTCCTACATAATCAAATATATTTATCCCTCTCAGGTCTCTGAGGTGGTTGAAGAATAGATAGCTAGAGTCTCATAGTTAAATTTTGAGTTGTTTAGGAATCAAGAGGGTGTTCTGGATCTAAGAAGATGTTTTTAAAATTGTGATGCAAGTTAGTATGAATGCTGAGTCAGTTATAGAACTTTAAACTCATTGAGATGGTTAGATAGTAGAATGTTAAAGTCGGGGGCCAAATATGTATGAATTGGACATTAGGAATGTATGCTAAGCCATTTAACATAAATAACATAACATAACATAAATAGAAATAAACACTCTCATAAATGTGGCGTATTTATTTCTGTTGTTTTGTATAGTATTTACTGTTATAAGAGAAGGAACCATTTGTTGGACTGAAAGGGGGAGCTGTTAGGGGGAAGAGGGTGGAAGGGTGGGACAGGTGGGGGGGAGTAGGGAAGGGATTGTGACTGAGACGTAACTTGAAGAAATAAAAAAATAAAGTATAAAAAAAAGAAAACATGTTGACAGCTATATGGAAACATCACAGCACATTGTCAGAGAGTGTGAGGACAAGAAGTGAGATGATGATTTGTACAACTTTATTTGAAGACTATATAGCTGGGAAAGTACATAAAGTGATGATAGAAAATATTCCATTGCTATCCTGTATCTAATTGTCAAAAGTTATCCACAAGCTATTTCCTTTAATCAAAATTGTTATCAAAACTAGACTATTTGTATTACTCTTTACATAATGTTTTGCCAGTGGGAACAACTGCATTTCAAACTTTGATCAGAATACATAGAGAAGGAAACAAAATCATTAAGAATGAAGAAAATTCAACCATGCAAATTATGATTGTGTCTATGTTCTAACAAAGACTAGATGTATAATTTGGGACCAAATGATTGAGAAGTGACTCTATTTTTCTTTTGTGATATCGGATTTTTAAATTGTACCTAATATGATATGAAGAAAGCATTAATAAGAATGCCTGTCATTCAAGAGTGTGTAACACAGAGTAAGTCCTCAGTAACTAATAACTATTGCTTCTGCACATCACACCTCTTCATAAATATCATTACTCACTGATTGATACTATTACTTAGGAAGACATCTTAGACATTTATTCAATGTACATGTTTTAATGTTCTTACTATTTATTTAATCTTTACAAAAAGAACCTTTTATGTGTGGTATCATGTGTCTTCTTTTCTTTCAAGTTGAAAATTTAAGAACCAGTCATTTGAAGAAAGGTATAAAACATAATTTAAAATATTCATTTTTTAGACCCAAATATTTGTGTTGTTTTCAACCTTGATCAAAGAAACTTCTTTGAGCAGTGAGTAGTGGTTGATATAAAGGACTTATAACTGGTCTTAGTGCTAAAACACAAATGAGTGCATAGATGAACCCGCTGTATAGTTATCTCCAAGCAAAAGTCATGGGACAACATGAAAGGGGGAAAGAAAGAGGGTGAGAGCTAGAAGATATAGATAGTTGTGGAGAGTTGATTTCTGGCATGAAAAAGACATGCACCCATAGCCTCAAAGCAGTTTTGATTTTCCACAAAAGACTTAAGCAACGTCAAGGAAGCCGAAGTTCCAACATGGATAGAAATGTCCTTCAAAGGTCTTACTCTTGGCTAAGGAGCTATGGGCAATTGATAGTTGCTAAGATAGAGTGAGTCATTGTTCTTTGGAAGTGTGGCCACTGCTAAAATATCTACACTCCAGCAGAAGGCCCAATACCCATGCACATATGGACTTCACTAATTGAACTCAGTGGATAATATAATACTTCTTTAAAGGACGTGAAGTAGTTATGAAGATGTGTTGGGGATACTGGGTGGAGCTAGAGAAAAGCAGTGTAAGCAATAATATGTTTAAAATTACATTGTATGCATGTATAAAATTTGCAAAGAAAGAATAAAATTATATAATAATAACAATGGTAGTTGTAGGGTGGAGAAATTCTCTTTTTGTCTAACGAGATAGGTTATTTCATTGTTTATTTCACAAACAAGCTTCCCAAGCCACTACACATATTCTAAAGCTGACTGCATTGTTCAGTCCATGTGGGGTTAAGAACACAAATGTAAACTAATCATAAAAAAATTCTCTTCACATATTCCAATATACTCTAAAACAGGTACTCTATAAAATATTGAAGATTGCTCTTCTATTCAATGATACATGCTTAAGTAACTGTGTGAGTAAATGGCAATATTTGTGTTTCTAAATTTTATCACTCCAAATGTTAAAACCTCCCAATTTTGTTATTTTAGCTTTGAAAAATGTAACATGATGATGAATAGAATAAACTGTCACAAACAATGTAAGTAGGTGTGTCTACCTTAAAGCACTATCAGAAAATGGTTTACTGATAATAACCCCGTCTGAAGCTTTGTACAGGAGCAATGTGTGTCCTGGGAAGATTTTTGTTTGCCATTCAATGAAACTGGATTCATCTGTAATTACTATTAACAAAATGTAATGTTTCCCAAATTACCAGAGCCATCCTTTTTATTAGCACCACTTGATACAAAATAAGAAAGCAATTGCTGAAGCTGTCACATTAATGTCCTTCTGAGACATTGAATATAATAGCAATCACTTTTGTTCTGTCCCATGAGACATCCTAGGAATGCAGTAGGCAGCTGGCAACCTATTTCTGTAATTATATTTCTCCTTGTGTTTCAATTATTTACTAGATTTTTTGCTAATAGAACTGTAGATAGATCCTATCCTATTCTCTTAATATTAAACTTGTTCATTCTTGGGCCATGGAGAATTCTCAAATACCAGATAGATATCCCATATTTTGTGTCTGTGACCTCAGCTTTTGACTTAACAGTGACACGGAATAGCTAAGTCACTGCAAGAAATAAAAGTTAAGATATTGCCTAGCAACTCCTGAAAATATGAGTGTCATGGAAGACTCACCAGAAATGAGAAAAGGAAAAAAGAAAATCATTTAAAAACTATTTTAGACATAGGTTCTGAGTTTCTGTGTCGTCTAGAAAGGAAAAAAGAGCTGAGCAGAAATGAGCTCATTTTCCATGCATCAGAAAAGCCAGGAAAGAATAGATAGAAATAAAGACATTCTTTTCTAGTTATCAGTGCACATTCATAATGAGGCAATAAAAACTTCCATCAAAGACATTCCAGAAATGCATTCCAAATTTAAAGTATTAAAAAGTGTTCCACAGGCACAGAGAAAGAATTGTGTCAAAATGTCCTTCTGTCTTAATTCTATCCAGTCTTGTATCTTGGTTTTTTTTTTTTTTATTAACTTAAGGAAAAACCCAATAGATAACTTTTTGTTTTATCAAAAAATTTTAACAGGTTTGACATATTAAGTTTTTGGTTTATTTTAATCAGTGAAGTTTCTTATCAATATGGGAATTTTTTGCAAATATTTTTCATAGACATTAATATTGGCATTCCAGAGTTTCTCTGATCCAGTTGTTAGAATAAAAAGTACTCCATGTCTAAAATCAAAAATTTCCCATCAATGTTGTTTGGAGGATTAAATAAGAAACCAATGAGTACACTGTCTCTAGATTCTACGTGAGGAACGAGATTGTTAACAAACATAGATTCACATTAAGCCTGATGTCTAACACCTCACACAGTTCTTTAAAATCTGTGTGTTTATGTTACCACTAGAAGTTGGAGATACTCAAAATCCTAATACCTTTTAAAATTTTTTGACTAATATCAGAGTTTTTTGTTAGGTGGTCTTTGATTCTCAGATGAAGCCTTGTCAATCCAGCTGAGAAAGATCCATTCAAACTATATATGTATGTTTATAAATAGAATTACATTTATTACCAGTTAGAATATCAGAGAGTTTGCAGTGAGACTATGTCTCCAAATAATGCAAAGAGCTATATCCATAAAGTGTCGTAAATATATCTACCTAAACATGATCTGAACAAGTACAGCAGCAATAGGTATGGCAAAGCAGACTGGAGAAAGCCCATGAAGTCCAATCTACACAAAGAACTCCAAGCAACAAGAGAATTCTGAGAGTCAGGGAAATAGTCTTCCCAGGGAAGAGCACACAACTGGTTGTTCAATACCAAATGGTCATCCCTGAAAAAATATATATACAAACAACAGTATACAGACTGAACAGGCTATATTTATAAATATGTACTTATGTATATATGTATGTATGTATATATGTATGTATATGTATGTTTTTATGTATATTTGTAATAGCAATTAATGATAAGAGGGAATGAACTCAAAAGAGAACAAGGAGGGTATTTGGATTATTCAAAAGGAGAGAAGGGAAGGGAGATAAATAATTATATTATAATCTCTAACCTCAAAAAATGTATAATTGTATTTTCATTTTGTGTGTGGAGGGCAGAGGCAAACTTACTGGAATTAATTCTTTCCTTCTAACATGTGTGTCCGAGGGATCAAACATATGTAATGAGGCTTGCCCCTGAGTCATCTTGTAGGCACCTGTTGTCATACATTTTGTAGTGTCATTGAGTGGAATTTCTACAAATGTACATCTCTTCAGGATTAACATGTTTACTATCACAGTGAAATGAGGAAGGAGAGAGGATAGGACTACTGTCATGGTTTGAATAAGAATGCCCCCTGATAGGCTGATATATTTGAATGCTTGGTCACTAGGGTATGGCACAATTTGAAAGGATTAGGAGGTGTGGCCAGGTTGTTAGAGGAAGTGTGTCACAGCCAAGCCCAGTGACTCTCTCTTTTTGCTGCCTGCAGATCTGGACATAGAACTCCCAACTTCTCAAGTATCACATCTACTGTGTGCCACCATGCTCCCAACCATGACAATAATGGACTAACCCTCTGAAAGTGTAAACAAGTCACAATTAAACACTTTCATTGTAAAAGTCCCTGTGGTTTTAGTGTCTCTTCACAGTATAGAACACTAACTAGGATAGATATTTTGCATGAACATGAAGATATTACTAAAATGATGAAGTCAGTCTTAATAAAACCTAGCATTTGGTGGTAAGGCAATCATCAAGGTTTGAGTGAATAGATAAGGAGAAAACAAAGGGCACTGTGATTCAAGGATCCTTGACAATTATGTGGAATCTAGATGAGCCAACACTTACTTGCATGAACACTGGGTTAATTCTTCACAGAATCATATCACATATATGTTTAGAAGCAAGGGATCTTTTATAATGGGACATTAGCCTCCTCAAGCTAAAGTTGAAAAAACATACATAAAACTTAATTATTTAGGATTATTTGTTGTCTTATAAGCCTGAATTGAATTATTCAACATGGATGTATTATCACTTACCTAATACCCTTTGTTGACTTATGTATGAATTGTTAAATTTCTTATTTTTTTCTGTCTTACAACACTAATCTTGAATTGACATTTGAGACATGTGTGTGTGTATGTGTATGCATGTACATGCATATACTTGGTGTATATACATTGTGTGCTTTATGTGTGTGTGCATTTACAAGTTTATGTTCTTATTGTGTGTTTGTGCATGTGTGTACTCACACACCCATATATATACATGCTAGAATATGTCAGGTTTCCTACTCTATTCCTAACTGCCTTTTCCTTTGAGAAAGAGTTTCTCACTAAATCTGAGCTGTTTTTTTTCAGATCAAGCAGACTGGCTAGCAGGACCTGCTGATCTTCTCTACTGTCCCCAGCAATACCGGGGTTATGTGTGAATTTCAATACCCAGGTTTTACATGGTTGCTAGGAATCAGAATTCAGGCCAGCATGCTTCCAGAGCAAGTGATATTACCCACTGATCCATATCCGCAGGCTCCAAATATTCTTAAGAACATATGAGAAGATATTCTGAAGTTTATTTTAAAATTTCAGAATGTTTAAATATTAACATCATAACCACTTTCTAACTTCTAATTTGAGGAGCCAAGCTTCAATCCAGGCAGTAGCTTGCATAACTGATTTTGAATATTGATATAACAAAATATTTTATAGTAAACTCTTTCCCCTGTGTTGCTCTTCATTTATTGAAACAGGACATTAAAATGATTTCAAAGTTGACACTCATTACACCAGATGGAATGCTTTAGGCACCAGCAATTCAGAGTGCTTAATAGTCAATAGGTATAACCCTAAATGTCAATTCATGTTTTAAATGTTTCATTGCCTACCCACATGCTATTTGCAAGCTCTAAAACCCATTCCTTTGTTATGTTACTAACATTGGCAAGATGACATTCTGATATGTTACTTCACAAAAACTTACACATGTTTTTGTTCTGTATGTGTGTGTGTTTGTGTGCGTGAAAACATGCTAACTGGTAACATAATCTAAATAATCTATTTCATGTTTCAATGATATAACTAGAATAATCTATTTTATATTGCACAATAAAATAATACTGCACATTTTAAAGCTGGAAAAATGCACTAATAGAATCATTACAACTATTTCTTTTTTTCTATATTTTGTTTTTTCAAGACAGGGTTTCTCTGTGTAGTCCTGGTTGTGCTGGAATTCACTCTATAGACTAGACTGGCCTTGAACTCACAGAGGCAAGCATGCCTCTGCTTCCTGAGTCCTGGGATTAAAGGCATGTGCCCCCATGTCTGGCCATCATAGACAGTTTTGAACTGCCAGATGAGTGCTGATATTTGAACTTGGGTCCTTTGGAAGAGCAAACAGTCAGTATTCTTAACCTGTGAGTCATCTTTCTGGCCCTCAACTATTTCTTATACACATTCTAAAGCATAAAAAAGCCAGAATAATTGACTACACTTTGGGAAATAAGTTGCATCATATATATCTATTTTGCTTACATTAAAAAAAGGTTTGTGTGTGTGTGTGTGTGTGTGTGTGTGTGTGTGTGTGTGTGTGTGTGCATGTGTGACTGTGTATGCAAGTGCCAGAAGAGTGTGTCTCATACACTGATGCTAGAGTTACAGGTGCTTCTGTTTCTCCTGCCATGGGTGCAGGGAACTGAACTCTGATCCCTTGTAAGGCAGCAAGTGCTCTTACCCACTCAGTATTTTCTTTTGCTTATATTTAACTATATAATATACTTATGTGACCACACAGCTATTTTTGACATGTCTGAAGATACAGCCTCATTTATATATCAGTACTAAACATGTGGGTATTCAGAATTCAGCTCGTTTTTCAATATTATCAATTTTATATTTGTCTGATAGTATACATAAACAAAATTAATTTAAAAGAAATTTTACGTCAATATATAATTTTTAAAATGTCACTGTCATCTGACTTTGAGTTTATAAACAAGAGTAATGAAACTTTATATGCTGGCAGGCTGACAGGTTGCAAGTTCCATAATCAAGGTGAGACTGTAACCCTCAATGCAGCTCTTCTGAAATATAGAATGGCTTGTGGATATTGGAGATTATTCTAATATTACAAGATGCTTAAACTTGATAGTTTTATTAAGTCACACCTGAAGCAGAGGGAACGGATATCCAGCACATATTTTGCAAATGTGAGTCCAGTAGTATTCAAAGGATCATTCATCTTTTGTAGATGATAGATACATCACTAAAATCTCATCCTTTCCTCCCCAAAGCATTCTCCTGGGACAAATAAATTGAGAGGGGAAGAAAACCTCAAACAATGAATTGATATTGGTAGGGTGCAACTGCAAATGCTCTTAGTCATTTAAAGGGAAAACCAAAAGGCTTCTTTCTTAAAAACAGTAGCTATATTGTGCTGTCCTATATTTTTGTAGCCTACTGTGAGGATTAAAATGTGATCAAATGAAAAATGAACAAAGTGGAGAGAAAACTGAAATTTTCTCTGAACTAATTCCTCCTCACTTTTGCGTCTCTTTGTATTTCTCCATCTGTCATCCAAGATTTACGGGCTTATACATCTATTAACAAATAACACAATTTTCTTTATGCTGTGCATAACTTTAATTTGTATTTGTTCTTATTAATGTTTTAGTGTGTAAATGACTATATGCATATGTGTGCCACGAATGCATAAGGGCTCATGTAAGCCAGAGATAGTTGTTGGATCGTTGGATTCCCTGAACTAGAGTTACAGATAATTGTGAGCTACCCAATATGGATCCTGAGAATCTAATTCAGATTCTTTCCATGAATAGTACATGCTCTAAACCACTGAGCTATCTCTTTAGCACCAAATATGTATGATTTAATATGTTTATGTATTAATAATTCAATATTACATGTTATGGTGGTTTGAATGAAAAATGTCTTCACTAGGTTCTTTTATTTGAACGCACAATCTCCAGTTGGTGGCACCATTTGGGTAAGTTTCAAACCTTTGAAGGTAGAGCCTTGCTGATGTATATAACTGAGAATGGAATTTGAGAGCCTCTGTCTTCCCCCTCTTTCCTGTGTGTATAAAATAATGATTAATAATCTTCTTGTTCCAACCACCATGCTATGTCTTTTGTTTTGTGATGAACTCTAGCTCTCTTTTATAACAACTTAACACAACTCCTTTTTTCTTTAAGATGATTGGGTCATGGTATTTTATCATAGCAACAGAAAATTCATTAATACACATATACACACAAATGTCACTTCTATCATATACATATATTTTGTATATATATATATATATATGTACATACATGTACACACACACACACACATATATATACAGAAATAATGGAATTTTATTTGTTTTTCATTAAAAGCCATGTAAGCTAGCAATGCAATACTTGAAAAATGTAGTGATTTGCTTATTATCGATAAAAAATTCCAATTTCTCTAAGCAACACTAAGAGAAATTGAAATTTTTTATTGATAATTAGCAAATCACTACATTTCTCAAGTATTGCATTGCTAGCTTACATGGCTTTTAATGAAAAACAAATAAAATTCCGTTATTGCTAAGAGACAAGCAACATTTGCTTATCTAAATACAAGAGATGGATAGGGCATCTTCAAACACCCCAAGAGATCTGCAGAATATGGCATTCAAAGATGTTATCTTAAATTAAGATTTTCTTTTTTTTTTGATATCGAGACATATCAGTGCCTGACAGCACCCCCTATTCTACTCCAAGTAGAAGATAAGCATCGAAGAACCTCCACTGTAAGATGGTTGAATTAGTGGCAAGCCTATCTCTTGGCATGAAAAAACCCCTTGTACCAACTGCAGATGGACTGCTGTCCAAAAAGGACAAAACTTGGTAGCAGGGAAGTCGACAGCCTAACTCTGCCAAGACAGGGTAGGTAAGTCCTTCATAATCCCTGCTCTACAACAAATGTCTGTCAGAGAAACAGGACCCAAAGGCTGAAGACTGATGCAGGAATGTATGGAGAGAAAATGGGAACTGTCCAGGCAGTCATTGGTATGTTCTTTCTTAGTTTTGGAAGCTGCAGGCCCTGCACTTCCTATATAAGCAGATATATTTATCCCTCTCAGGTCTCTGAGGTGGTTGAAGAATAGACAGCTAGAGTCTCATAGCTAAATTTTGAGTTGTTTAGGAATCAAGAGGGTGTTATAGATCTAAGAAGATACTCTTAAAAGTGTGTTGCAAGTTAGTATGAATGTTGAGTCAGATATAGACCTTTAAACTCATGGAGATGGTTAGATAGTAGAATGTTAAAGTCAGGGGCCAAATATGTATAAACTGGACATTGGGAAGGTATACTGGGCCATTTAACTCTCATAAATGTGGCATATTTATATCTGTTATTTTGTATAATACTTACTGTAATAAGAGAAGGAACCATCTGTTGGACTGAAAGGGGAAACTTCTGGGGGGGAAGAGGGTGGAAGGGCGGGATAGGAAGGGGGAATAGGGAGGGGTTTGTGACTGAGATGTAACTTGAAGAAAAAAAAAATAAAGTATTTATAAAAAAAATTCCAATTTCATATTAAAGATATAATTCCAATGAGTGATAAAATGGAAATGGAAAGATATAGGATGTTTTATATTTTTATTTCTTAAATTTATTTTAATGTATGTCACCTGTGCACCTAGTGCCTATGGAGGCTAGAAGAAGTGTTTGGCTGCCCTGTAACTAGATGAGGCACAATGTAGTCACTAGGACCCAGAGCAAGCTTCTCTGCAAGACCAACAAGCTCCCCTTGATGTTGGTTTGTTTCGCCAGCCCCTGGTTTTAATTTTTAACCTCCAATCCTCAGGAAAACACTACTGCTCCATTAGCTTTAAAATTCTGATTACAGCTACAATTAGAAACAAGACACTAGAACTTTGAGTGTTTATTTCAAGACTCAAACAGCGATCAACTGTCCAACTCTGAGAATCCAAGAGCTGAGTTGTTATTGTTCTTCATTCTGTGAGTTTTGTAGCAGGTATTTCTTCCTCACTTTTACTATTTTAATTAACATGCTTAAGTCCTTGTTCCATCATCTTAGATAAGGTTTCTTTATCCATGTTATATGCATGATGATGAAAACACTATTAAAGTTCTCTCTCTTTCTTGCACCTCTCTCCAATTCCTGAGTTCTATTAGCACAGTAACACATTTGTATCAACATTCCTTCTTATAAGAAAAAACTACTTTGTAAGCCAAATTTTGTTTCTCTTTGTGGAAAATTTCTATCATGGTATGCTTAATTTTGGCAAGGGCAGTTCAGTTCAATAAAGTGTAGAACTCTTCAAACATAAAACTCCATCTCAACAAACAAAATTAAAAAGCAAATAAACAAGACAACATCAAAATAAACCTTAACCATAACCTTAAATTATTACCATCACCTTTTTAAATTCTGAGTTTCTTGGATTAGGTAATGAGAATTATCAAACAAGTAATTGGTCAACAATCTTGTCTGCCAAAGTATCTGTTAGGGAACAAAATGATGTGATCACGAGGAAGGAAGGCAGAAATTATATAGCTTTAATAAGTTCCTGCCCAATATTTCCAAAGTGGAGTAGAGAAAACTGGGCACAGTCCAAACAAATAACATTAGAATGTAAATGATGACTGCATAAAACAAAATGGACATGTCTCCTAGGAGAGAAGACTGACAAACATCTTCCTGCTTTTCCAAGCTTAAGATTTAACGTTTAAGAAACATGAGACTATATGGATAACACAAATTGGACTTCTTCTTCTTCTTCTTCTTCTTCTTCTTCTTCTTCTTCTTCTTCT
>CAJQZJ010033615.1:3852572-3873482 GCA_907164525.1 Lophiomys imhausi | reverse complement strand
CTTCTTCTTCTTCTTCTTCTTCTTCTTCTTCTTCTTCTTCTTCTTCTTCTTCTTCTTATTCTTATTCTTATTCTTTTTTCTCTTGTTAGACTTCTTCTTCTTCTGGAAAGTCACAAGAGTGGAGTGTAGGTGTACCTGAAAGAACTGGAAAGTGAGTGTGATTGGGGTGCATGACATGAAATTCCCAAATAATCCATAAAATAGTCTGTTGGAAAAAAGAAATATGAATCATTAAAATAAAATATGAAGCCCACTTAGTAAGTAATGCATTTATGGCTGGGATAAGGCTTCAGTATTTAAATCTCTTACTTTGCAAGCAGGAAGACTAGGGTTCAGATCTAGAGGAACCATGTAAGTACCAGGTAGGCAAAACGACTTCCCTATAATTCCAGTCCTGGAAGATGAAATAGAGGATCCCCAGAGCAAGATGGTTATCAAGATCAGAAATATCAATGAGCCCTAGATTTGACTGAGAGACCCTGCCTCATTGAATAAGGTGGACAGATGACATAGAAGAATTCCTGTCTATAAAATAACTTCTGCATGCACATTCAAGGATGTGTGCCTATACTATATAAAAATATTATAAACACACATCACATATACACAGGTGTTAACACCTATATACACACATGGGTGGAAAGTGATGGGTGACTGTCATCCAAACATTTTTGTTTTAAAGGCAGCATACATTTGAAAAATGTTGTGCAGATTTGGCCATAAAAATGCTTGTCCATAAATGGATCTCCTGTAATTAATCACTACTGAAATAGTGTTCACTTAGACAGGTAGCAGATCTAGTTGAAGCCCCTGGAGGTCTGAATGGGGAAAATGAAGGATTCAAGTCCAGGCAGGCTGAAAGTCAAAGACTTGATAGTTAAGTCGGTAGCTTCAGAGACAGTATACCCTGCCTTAAGCACAAAGACCAGTGTAATACATGACAAACTATCTTTAAAAAAAAACAAAACAAAAGCCTGGAAACATAAAGGATACCTAATGGGAACAAAAGGTTTAAATGAGCCATGCCCACAGTGCAGCACGGACATTTATGCTGCTGTTAAAATAGGACTGAGGGTGAAGGTGGACCAGTGCAACCCACAGACCAATGTTAGTGGTGTGGCTTCTGTTCTTATAAGTCTCATTGGGGTACAGTCACACTCACTTATTGAGCCATAGAACATGGCTGGTTTTCAGATACAGTGAAGAAGTTGCATCCTTGTGACAGGTAGCATCTGGAGAGAAAAATCAAATATATCTGCTATGTGTTCTTTTCTAAAACTTTTTCTTATACAGATTTCAAACAGAACATTTGAGATACCTTTTTACCAGCTAATACCCTGTGAAAAAGGATTGGTACCAAACTCTGTATATTGGTTATATATTTGGTATTAAAATGTTTGTAGTGGAGACATGTATGAGTGTACAGGATGAGGTATACATTACAGTGCTAACATGGATCAAATGATCGAGAGGCAATTTTTTCTGCTTTCTATTTTTCATTTAACCATAAAGAAAGTACATTGCCTATACAAAATATGAAAAATATTTGTAAATAGTAAATGAAACAAAGTATTACAGCAGCTTGTACCTTTGCTTGTGCAACAGATAAGCTTTCAGAAAAAGAAAACAGAGTCATGATGAATCTGAGGGGAGTGAGGATTGCTAGCTCAGAGCAGGCTCCTCATCAATTCAAGGTTCTGCAAGTTTGATGGCAGCTGTCTGGAAGGAGGACAACTGCTCATTTTGACCATGGTCTCAAAAGAATAGAAAGTCTGTTACTTTCATCTGTGTTCCTTCAGCCAAACATGAAACATCTGTCACCAACCTATTGTCTGAGGTAGCAGCAAATGCTTCTCTCTATGTGAGTCCCCACTGTTGCTATCGGAAAGCAGGTTAGATGCCTTACAGGCAATTTGTCAACACCACCATGCCTTGCCAGACCAGCACAATTAGCTATATTTTCAGTGAATGGTGCAAAATAAACAATAATGATTTGGCCTGGAGAAGTAAATCAATTGTTGAAATAATTGAATGTAAGTACACAAGGATGTGAGTCCAATTCCTGGAATACACATAAAATAAAGTTGGGCATGGTGACACACACTTATAATATCAACACTGAAGAGGCACAAATAAGACAATCCCTGTAGCTTGGGAGTCAGTTAGCTCATTCTACTCCAATACCTTGTGAGGTGGCTCTCCTGACTAGGGAGAGCCACATAGATCAGAAAGAGACCCTTTATGAAATATCACCCTTATGGCATAGTTCCTGAAAAATGAAAACCAAGACTGTTCCTGGCCTCCATAATACAGTCACACATGGGTTCGCATACACCTCCATACATACAAACTTGCACACACTTATATACACAGAGAAATCATGATAATATACTTTAAAGATCAAATATGCTATACGTGTATGTGTACATGCATCTCTGTGCACATATATGTAGACAGAAAACTATATACTTACAGTTAAATATATTGTTTTTCCATCTTTTCTAGTTTTGTGATTATAATGTAATTACATTTCTCACTTCTCTTTCATGGCTCTAAAGCTTCCTATATAGCCCTCCCTACTATCCTTTAAATCTTGACCTCTATTTTTCATTAATTGTTATTGCATGCATACATGTATATGTATATGCATTTAAACTTGTCATTGTACTTAAATTAGCATAAACAAAATATGTAAAAATATTTAACAAATATTTAAATCTTATGGAAGTCACTTGCTTTCATTTGATTGTGAATTTAAGCTTTTTCCTACAGCTTGTTTTATTTTTACAGAGCTATCTAAAAATGGCAACATTAGTTGAGAGTACTGTATTCCATTTTTCTTAAATTACTTGGATCTCTTGAATTCAAATTCATTCTTAAAACATTTCCTTAAATAAACACGATAGACTATAAGATAGAGTATTAGGTAGAAACTTAAACGTCTATGACTTTTGCTAGGTTCTCTACCTGTCCTTTTTTTAACTACTTTTACTTTTTACTGTTTTTTTTTTTACTGGTTTGAAGGTAACGGACTCAGGATGAACTGTATAATAAAGGGCACACAGGTGCTGGGTACTAGTGTGGAATAAAGGGCTTAATCTTTGGGGTCAGAAAACAGGTGTATTGAACCCTATTAGAATTTTCACATCCTAAAACATTCATTTGCATGCCATTAAATTGTAGGAGATTGTTGCCTGTCTCTATTATAAAATTGTTTTGATCATGAAATGAGTCAATATTTATGAAGCACTTTTTTTTTTAAGATTTACCTTTATCTTTATGTATATGTGTGTATGACACCTGTGTGCTGAAAAAGGGCCTGAAGAGGGCACTGAATCCTGTGGTGCCTGAATTATAAAGGGCCGAGATCCCCCTGAGATGAGGGCCAGGAACTTACATTGGTGCAAATGTGTTCATCCACTGAGTGCTTTGTCCAGCCTCACTGTATGTCTCAAACCCTATGTGTGATGATAAAGTCAGTGGCATGGAATGGGGTGCTGACTTCTATTGCTGTTAAATGCCCCCCAGCAAAAAACTTAATGTGAGTGGAAGCCCTATGAAGAAGCATTAGGAAGGGATAGCTCATTCAGTTATAAGCCTGAGGTGTAAAACAGACACAAATGAAAATAAACAAGACCTAAAATCATAACAACTTTGGGACTTTAATCTCTGTTACAGAATAAAATTTCATGGACACTAAGAAGAGTTTAACATATGAGATAGGTCAGTGGGTAAAGGCTCTTACCGCCAATCCTGTGCCAATCATGTGGACACAATTTTGATACCCAAGACCCACATAGTGGAAGTATAGAATCAATTCTCAAAAGCTGTCCGCTGGCCACATGAGCACCATGCCATGTACATGCCCATACACATACACACATAAACACAGAACAAAGAAACAAATAATAAAATGTTCTAAAGACTTAGAACAGAATAATAAATTAATGAATGAGATTAATTTGAAATTATGAAATTAATGGTCAATTTTGTTTAACTCCTACCCTGGCTGTCTTGCTTGGATATGAGGCAGAAATAGCACCCTGGTTGGATTCCATTTTTTTTCTTCCACAGATGACTAAAACATATAGAATATATTAACTATTTATTTTCCTCTAAAAACTTTGCTAGGATTGAAGCATAAATGAGTTTGAGATCCCCCATTGCACGCTCAGCAGACAAACACTGTAACCAGCGGTGTCTCCTGAATTCATGTGACTTCCATGGATTTCTCTTCCCATATCCCCTGTCCTGAATATCAAGTTAGTTCTCTGTTTCTTGGCATTATATATCTTCTACAGCAGTGTATAATTTCTCATTATCAATTAGGTGCCACTTAAATTTCCTTAATGATGTACAGCTGACCTGCTTATTCCTGCGGTATTTCAGCCCTCTCTGGACCCTTGATTTGTTTCAATAAGGGATAAATGCTGCTATTGAATTTGACTCAGCCACATCAACAAGATTGCAACACAATTATGTAAATGCAATTTTACTTTATTGACAGTATCAGATAATTTCACATCTGTAGGCACAGTTTTAATTATCTACTTTGGACTTCAGTTTCAAACTCTGAAGTTTATGGAGCTGGGGACCAGCTTGGTGGTAGTGTGCTCACTCACATACTCCATGCTCTGGTCTAAATTTCTAATACAAAAATGGAAATCTAATATTTGAAATCAAAACAAAAAGCTTCTCAATTTATTTTACATTTCTTAATATAAGCACATTAATCATTTATTTTTCTCTTCAATTAAAAATGACTTAATGAGCTGAGTTCTGCCCAATTATCTAGATAATAATTAAACAGGCTACCATTTTTAAATATGAGTTTAGTCTTAAGTCTGTTCTAAAATCTTGTCTAATTCAAAGAAAATCTGTCATTCAATGAGCATCACCTAAACTAGGTTTAAAAATATTTTTAAAAATCAATTAAATTAACTCACAAAATGCTAAGAGAGGGATTAGAAAGAATGGTTCATCAGTTAAGAGCCCTTACTACTCCTGTAGAGGACATAAGTTCAAGGACACCAACAAGCACAAGGTACACATACATACATTCAGGTAAACATCACATAAAACAGAATTTAATTAATTAAATAAGTAATTAATTAATAAACCTCGTTTTTTAAGCTTCAAGTGCTAAGAGGGCACTATTAAAACATTAAAGACATACGAAAAGGTAAGTGAGCTAGTTCAGATACTTCTGTGTTGAACAGTCTTAGGAATGCAGAGGAGAGTTCTTGAGATTGACAGTAGACATGCTGGATTTGAGACTACACAGAGTTTTCAATTTTAAGAAAGGAAGTATTCTTTCCTTTGGCTCTGTAAGTTGTTTTAGATCCTTTCCTCTTGAGGAAAACCTATCATATAAAAGTAGATTTTGAGACGATTTTCATCAAAACCACCTTAAATAACAAACCAACCTACTGAGTATTAGGGTTATTGAAGGCCTTCTTAACTTCTGCACTCTGGTTCTCTTATGTATTTTTCCCCATCTTTTTGCAGATCAACTATAGGATCTCTTTTTATCCTTTGTTACCTAGGAAAGATGCAAATGTCTTACCTATCTAGGGGTTAAAAGAAAGTTCTATATTTTAAAAAATTTATGAAGATTGTATCTGGCAAAAGTCTATCTTGTCATCATTTTTCTCAGATATTTGCTCAAGGTTGTATTTTGTTGTCAAAAGTCTCACTCTGATGACCAGTTATAGCATGCTGCATTCTAACCACTCAGATGAGACACAATACCCCTGACCATTAGGAATAAAAACTCAGGAGTAACCCAGAAAGTGTGCATGCTGACTTCCTTAAGCACAGCCATGTACCCTTCTACAGAAATAAAACTTTGAAATTTCTCAAAATACTTTGCTCTATATTGCCATTTTTTGTGTGTGCCCAGACATATTTTAACACTATTGTATCTCATATGGGGCATTCTTATTCTCAGTCTTTCCTCCCACATATCAGCAATAGCATACCCACAAAATCTGACAATAAAAAAATGCTATTTCTTTCAACAACATAACTTCAGTGCCTCTTAATTACTGTCCTAGGGAATGGGATATAATGATATGTATGTCCCTGGAAAACCTTATGACATCTTCAACTACACTGAAGGTCATCAGTTGACAATTATCTGCACCTGGCTTCTCTTCTGAGTCTCTAAATATTGTAAGATTTCTATTTAGCATGAAGCTTTCTGATAAAGAACAAAGACTAGCACAAGAGAGCTTGCCTGCAATGTACATTGTAACAAAGCTCCCTCCCTTTAGCCACAGTCTACTTTCCTTCTTTGAAAGGATGTTTTCTTCTACTCTGGAAAACTGTTGTATAATCTCTTACCCTAGATTTCTATTCAGATCACAAAGAACTGTGAGCCAAAAGGAATCCAGAAGATCTCAGCAATAGTAAAAGGTGTGTGTGTGTGTGTGTGTGTGTGTGTGTGTGTGTGTGTGTGTGTGTTCTATTCTCTTGAAATTTGTAATGCTTAGGTGCCACTGCTTTCAAAAGGAGAGTTAAAATTCATTGTTAATTAGAAAAGTAACAAATTTTCTAGATGATCCCTCTGCTGCTGGAGGAGCATATTTGATGAAGACTGGACAAGGCATTAACCTATGAGTATAGCAGAATCATTTCATTGGCTTTGCCTGCTCTTGAAATTCTTTTCCTTCTATTGAGTTGCCTTGCCCAGTCTCTATATGAGGCGTCTTGTCTTATTGTATTTCACTTTGTGCTGGTTGGCCATTGTCTTTTTTTTTAGTCCTGCTCTTTCCTGAAAAGAAAAAAGAGAGGGGATGTGTCTGGGGAAAGGGAGAATGAAGGGGGAAGCTAGGAGGAAGGAGAGAGGGGAAACTGTGGTTGGGATGTATTGTGTAAGACAATCTATTTTTAATTAAAAATGAAAAAAAGATCATTGAAACACAACAGCTATTGCAACAGCTAAATTAAAATGAAACAAACACAGATAGTGAGAGGGGAAAAAAAGTAACACATTTGCATAGCATTCATAAACAGCTAGAATATTTTCTCATTTTATACTGGTGGTATATTGTAGGTTTCTAGTACTATTAAATTTACCAAACTATAAATCAAGACATATTTGCTGAAAGGTCATTGCCATAATTTCTACTACCAGATTCTTTCTGAATACTGTTAGTTATTGTGAGTGACCCCAAAGGACTAATTCTTTCTCCCCCTCAGCTGGACTGAACATCGGATGAGTTCAGTACTGACTGAAGACCTCTGACCTTCCCATTTTCAGCAGTTTTTTTCATAAAGGTAATGTAATTGTAAATCCTTTCTCTGCCCTTTGAGATGTAAATAGTTTTTAAGCCTGTTTCAGATTTAACAACATAGTGCTGTCTTTCTCAAGGCTCTAGAAACTGTGTCTTTGAAATCTAATCAGGGTAGAAACCTTTCAGATAGTTTTTCTGGGGCCAAAGGAGCAGGAGTCAGGCTGGAGCCTTGCCCTAAACTATAAAACCACCTTCTTGCAGAAAAACAGTACTTGTATGAAGTTAATTAACAAGCATGGATGGTCTGTGACTCCAAGCAATCTGAAATCTTAAAAAAAAAACAAAAAACAAAAAACAAAACCTTCCAGTCCTTTCTTTATTGAAATAAGGAATATAGCCCTGGTGTGGTCACAGCTCTGCCTGTGCAGGAATCTCTTTATCTGCTTAGTGCTAAGGCTTGCTTTAATGGCCAGTGATTCTGTCTTTGCACAGCTGGCTCTATAATTTGGGCACACCATGTAATTAAGTTTCAATTTTTTAAAGTTTGTTTTGCTGATCTTTTTGCTATTTTTTGCTTATTTGTTTGTTTGTTTGGTTGGTTGGTTTAGTATGTTTTTTTGAGTGAGAGTTTCACATAGCCCAGGCAGGCTTGGACCTGATCCTCTCATTTCTGCCTCCCAAGTACTGTGATTACAGCCATGGGCATCCACACCCAGTTAATTTTCCAATTTGATAAAGTGAATTTCAAACATCTGGCCAGTAGTTGTCTAGATCAAAGGAAATGACCAGGGGCAACATGAGAAAGAATGAAGTACAGAAATGTCTCAGTGAGACAGAAGCAAAAATTTATTTTAAGAGATTGAATAAGCAATTACAAGAAGAATATATTTATAAACACAAAATAAATGTACATTTGTTGTAGTTTCTTAAATAGTAAGTTGAAGCAACAATAAATTGTTAATTAAGGCACAATGTACCTTCACCATAATGAGCAGCCTTACACTCTTGGCCAGTTGCTGATGAAACATAAAGGGGTAGACATGTAAATGTCTGTTGTTTTTCTGAAGGACAGTTAGTGAACACACATCAGAGATCTATACTAAAATTTGAGCATTGGTAAACTATCTTATAGTTCTCTTTGGTGATTTGTTTCCAATAATGAGAAATTGGAACTCACAAAGGAAATCAAATTATAGGAAACAACTTTTAGAAATCTTTGTATAAGTCAATATACTAAAAACATATTTAGAACAGCTCTTAAGAAACTTTGGTTGGTTTAGAACATTTTCATGTTAAAATACATGATTGAAAACAGTACATTTATTAGTACCTTGTAATCCAGACAGTGTAAAAGTTAGGTGTTCAGATACATGGTATAAAGTATGAAATGTAATTGTAATCTCAATCTCTTGTCATCAATTCATAACTGATGATTAAAAAGCTAGGAATACAATACAAGTAAACCTGTTGGTAATCATTAACTAGTTAAAAAATCATATTCCTTATTCTTTCACAGAAATTGTATATTTCCATGTAATTTGTAACATTTGGATTCATTTTAAACAATACATAAAGCTATCACAACTTTTAATTTTATTCCCAAAACAGTGTTACCTATCAATAAATATAAGGTTCCCAGCCATATTTTAGGATTGCAAGGTTGTACCACAGCCTAAGTAGTCAATCTTCCCAAGGTGTATATTTCTTCATTTGGGTTTTAAATGGTGTTTCTATAATCAGATGATGCCAACTCACTGTGGAGGGAGAGACTCAAGGAAGACTGGGAAGTCACATGTCTGACTCTTAAGGAATAAATATGACTTAATGGTTGATTTCTGTTACCTATATCCATAAATATGTCTTGGAATGCCTATTGATTACTGACTTACAATACAAACAAACCTAAAGCGTCTTCAGCTCTGAGAAGATCAAGATAAGAGACACAACTTAAGTTTCTGATGAGACTTTACTCAGTCTTCTGTAGAGGACTTTATTTACTTTCTTGAAATATAAAAGTTTCTATTATTATTTTTGCCACTTACAACACATTTTATTTTAAATTTCTTATAGTTTTATTTTGATTAAAACATGGGCACATCACATCAGTAGGACTAACTGACATGGCTTTATATGGTTAAATGGGACTTTTGGAATAAATTCAGCAGTTCAAATTAATATTTTCTACCTGAAAACACCATGAAGCAGCAAATTGAGACCCTGCACTTCCATGAGCCTACTGAAGATCACATTATCTTCTTGCTGAAAATTAAAATGACACCTGGAAAATACAAGGAAACTTTTCAAGGGACATAGCCAAAATATAATAATCTTTTTATTTGATATATATATATATCATGGTGGTTTAAAATAATATAGTTTAATCTAACTTGTCTTTTAAAGACGTGTAACTGATTCATTTGTAGGGCATGTATTTTTCTTTTCAGTGTACATAAGTAATAATTTTAATTTGAACATGTATAATGTCTTACAGAGTGATGAAGCTTTTTTTTTAACACTCCCATTTGATGGTTGACTGACATTACAATCTAAAGGAGCAATACTTGAAAGCTAGGGTAAATTTGACTGGATTCTGTAGAATCCTGGGTGTTATGGGTGTTAGTACAGAATTGCTGTTTTTCTTTCTTTATTGTCTATGAAGTGTTAGACTTATGAAAAGTTGTATACACACAGATATCAGGAATTAGGGCTAGAGAGATGGCTCAAAGTTTAAGAGTCCTGACTGTTCTTCCAGACGACCCCAGGTTTAATTACCAGCACCCATGTGGAAATTCACAACTCTATGTAGCTCTAGTTCCCAGGAATCTGACACCTCATTCAGACATACATACAGTCAAAATACTGATGCACATAATTTCTTTTTAAAAAAGGATCTCCAAAGGGGGGTAAAATCACCCACCCCACCTTCTGGCAATGGGACATGTTGCTCTGTAACAATTGCTTCCTGCTGTTTTGGGAAGTAGGAAACCTGTTTGTGGGCCCAAATAGGAATGTAAAAATTGTTAAGCAAGTTAATAGTAATATTTGATATTCAGTCTTTTTTCACTCAGCTATATAAATGTCCTAAGAAATTTGCAGTCAGAAGCTGAAATTGGGGGGGCGGATTTTGGGGGGTTTCAAGGACTTTAGTGAAGTCCTGGCTGGAACAGTCTGAGAAAATGACAAAATTGGGAAGCAGGTAAATCAACAGCCTAGCTCTGCCAAGACAGGGTAGGCACGTCCTTTATAATTCCTGCTTTACGATATTGTCTGTCAGAGATACTGGAAAAAAAGGCTAAAGATGGATGCTCCAATGTCTTGAGAGAATTGAGGACTGTCTAGACAGCCAGTTGTCTATCATTTCTTAGTTTTGAAAGCTGCTGGCTCTGCACTTCCTGCTTATTTAGATATAGTTATCCTTTTCAAGTCTCTGATGTGGTTGAAGACTGGACAGTTACAGTCTCACAGTTAAAATTTAAGTTGTTTAGGAATTAAAAATATGTTCTAGGTCTAACAAGATGTTTTTACATTGTTAATGCAAATTAGGATGGAAACTGAGTTAGGTATAGATCTTCAAACTCATCAAGATAGATGGATAATAGAATATTATTAACAGTTGCCAAATATGTATGGACTAGACATGGGGAATATATGTTATGCCTTATAATTTTCATAATTATGGCCTAATTGTTCTTATTGTTTTGTATTGTATTTGTTGTTATAAGAAAAAGGGTCTTTTATTAGACTAAAATGGGGTGTTGTTGGGGGGAAAATACACCTCATATTTAAAAAAATGCAAATAGGAAGGTTAGGAGGGTGAGGGGGAAGAGAGTAGGAGGGTGGGACCAGGAGAGAGAGGAGGAGGGTGGGGACTATGATTGAGATGTAACTTGAAAATATAAACAAATGTTAAAAAAGACTCTCTGGGGGTTTCACCATCCCTGACTTCAAGCTATTCTACTAAGACTGACAGTTTGACCAATGGAATCATACCAAAGACACAGAAATAAATCCAAATACCTACAGACACTTGATTTTTGACAAAGATGCCAAAACCATAAAATGGAAAAAAGGTAGTATCTTCAACAAATGGTTCTAGTGTAACTGTATGTCAACATGTAGAATCCAAATGGATCTACATTTATCACCCTGCACAAAAGTCAAATCTAAGTGGATCAAAGGCCTTTACATAAAACTGAATACACTAAATGTAATTAATAGAAGAGAAAGTGGGGAAAAGCCTTGAACTCATTGGCACAGGAGACAACTTCCTGAACTGAACACCTATAGCTCAAGCACTAAGATCAACAATTAATAAATATGATCTCATGAAACTGAAAAGCTTCTGTAAGTCCAAGACAATGTCAATAGAACAAAATGACAGCTCACAAATTGGAAAAGATATTCACCAACCCCACATCTGATAGAGGGTTAATATCCAAAATATATAGAGAACTCAAAAAAAGAAGCACCAACAAACCAAATAATCCAATTTAAAAATGGAGTACAAAGCTAAACTGAGAATTCATTACAGAAGAAATTCCAGTGGTTGAGAAGCACTTAAAGAAATGCTTGACATCCTTAGTCATAAGAGAAATATAAATTAAACCACTCTGAGATTCTATCTTACAACTCTCAGAATGGCTAAGCTCAAAAACTTAAGTGACTGCACATACTGGCGAGGACGTGAAGAAAGGGGAACACTCCTTCATTGCTGGTGGGAGTGAAAACTTGTACACCACTTTGGAAATCAATCTGGCACTTTCTAAGAAAATTAGGAATAGCTATATTCCCAAGCTATAACAAGACCCAGCTATAACACTCCGGGGCATATACCCCAAATATGCATCACAAAATCACAAAGACACTTTCTCAACTATGTTCATAGCAGCTTTAAAACTGGAAACAGCCCAGTTGTTACTCACACAGGAATAGATAAATAAAATGTGGTACATCTATGCAATAGAATACTACTGTGCTATCCGAAACAAGGATATCATGAAATTTGTAGGCAAATGGATGGAACCAGGAAAGATCATCCTGAGTGAGCTAACACAGACTCAAAAAGACATACATGATATTTACTCACTCATAAGTGAATATTAACCAATGTGTACAGGATAACCATGCTGCAATCCAAAGACCCAATGAAACTAAGTAAAAGGAGGGCTCAAGGGACAATTCTTGAATCCCTCTAAGTAGGTGAAATAAAATAGATGTAGTAAGTCAATGGAGAGAGGGATCTAGATAAGAACCCAACATAACTGCCATCTGAGAAGCTTTATCCAGAATATAATGGAAACAGATGCAGAAACCCACAGCTAGAGGGAGGGAGGGAGCTAGAAGGATGAAAGACACCACAGGAAGACACACATAGCCAATTAACTTGGACACAGGGAGCTCAAAGAGACTGAACCACCAACTAAGGAACTTGCATGGCTGGTCCTAGGTCTATTACACATATGAAGATGATAGGCTACATGGTAAACTAGATGGAATGGGGGTCTATCTCAGACTCATTCCTAGCAGAGCTGCCTTATCTTGCCTCAATAGAAGAGAAGGTAACTGATGAGATTTCATTTGATCTGCCAGATTTGGGCTGGTACAGGTTGGTGGAGGGTATGGAGGAATTGGGTGGGAAGGTGGGACTGGGAGGAGGAGAGGGAAGGGAATGATGTTTGGAGTGTAAAATAAACAAAAAAAAAATTCTTAAATAAAAAAAGGAATCATGTGGGACTGGAGGGGGGAGTAGGGAGGGGATTGTGATTGAGATGTAACTTGAATAAATAAAAAATAAATTATTAAAAAAAAAAATGGGAAACAGAGCTAAACCAAGAATTCACAAAGGAGGAATGTCTAATTGCAGTGAGACATTTGAAGAAATGCTGAACTTCCTTAATCATTAGAGAAGTGCAACTCAAGACAACTCTGAGATTCCATCTCATACCTGTCAGAATGGCTAAGATCAAAAAATCAAATGACATCACATGCTGGTGAGGCTGTAGAGAAAGGGGAACCCTCCTCCATTGCTGGTGGAAGTGCAAACTTATACAACCACTATGGAAATCAGTTTGGTGATATCTTACAAAACTTCTAATAGTTCTACCTCAAGACCTATCCATACTACTTCTGGGTATCCACCCAAACGATTCCTCACCAAACGACAAGGACATAGCCTCATCTATGCTCATAGAAGTTTTATTTGTAACAACTAGAAACTGGAAACACCCAGATGTCCTTCAACTGATGAATGGATAAAAAAAAATGGTGGTACGTTTACACAATGGAATACTACTCAGCTATCAGAAACAAGGAAATCATGCAATTCGCAGCCAAATGGATGGAACTAGAAAAGTTCATCCTGAGTAAGGTAGCTCAGACTCAGAAAGATGCACATGGCATTTACTCACTTATAATTGGATTTTCGCCATATATTACAGGATAACTATCCTACAACAACACACCAAAAGGATCAGGAACATAGACTTTGTTACCTATCAATGGAATAATATTCTCTAGGGGTGCTATCATGTAGGCCCCCAGTGCAAGAGGAATCTCTTAGCCCTAATATGACTGTTGAAATGAGAAGGGCTGATTTGTAGGGACACTCCACATGAGAGGAGGGGGATGGGTGGGAGAGGGAGAAGAGGAGGAAAGAAGAAGAGGGTGGGAGAGGGAGGAGAGGATGGGAGGGTGGAGCCAGGAGGGGTGGAAAGAGGGCACTATGATTGAGATGTAACTTGATGTAACAAATAAACATTATTTAAAAAATCAAAAAAAAAAGGAATCATGAGTTAAGTTTAATTAAATAATTTCAGCTAAATTGGTAAAACATGGATTTTTTTTTCCAGTGAGATCACTAATTAGTCTTTCAGGTCCTGGATCCAATCTAGTATGTTGTATTATATTGTGCTATCATATCTCCTTATATCCCTCAAAGATATGCAAAGATATGACAGTTCCTAAGAGTTTATCTTGATAGTTTCAAATAGCTTAGATCAATAGTAGTCAGTTATTTATACAATATACTTTGTTTTTAATCTGGCTTTTTTTTTTAAATTAAAGTATCCTAGATATTGGTACAGCATCAAAAAAGGTTGCTGGGCCAACAAAACTGCATTGCCACACTCTAGGTTTTCAAACAGGCTGTATTCTAACAGCTATCGTGGCAAATGCTGGCATGTGATAATCCAGATAATCTGTTTGTATTAAATAATTTAAATAAGTGTGATATCTGATCAGTAACTCACATTAAGAAAAGCAAGGCGGGTTGGAGAGCTGGCTCAGCCTTTAAAGGCTAGGCTCACAACCAAAAATATAAGAAAAGGAAGGTCTGGGGAAATGGCTCTGTCTGTCTGTAGGTAGGTGTGCTTGCTACACAATCATGTTGTGCCTAAGCTCAGTTAAGTGTGTGACAAACCAGGAATCTCAGTGTCCTCTTCTGGCCTCCTTATAATGCCACACACACATTTCTCTCTGTGCGTTTCTCTACATCTCTGTCTCTTTGTGTCTCTGAGTCTGTCTTTGCCTGTCCATGTCTCTCTCTGTCTGTCTGTCTGTCTGTCTATCTCTCTCCTCTCTCTTTCCCTGTCCTTCTGCCCTGTCCCCCAGTAGCAAGATACATTTTGGTATTTAACCCCTCTTATTTAAAATGCTATAAAGGCAAAGAAAATGGTTTTAGTGGGTTGATTTAATGAGTAGGTGTTCCTTGTAATAGGTGCGTATCAGAATATGCCTGTTTTGCTACAGGACCTGTCCTAAGTTTCAAAGAAAATTAAGTGACAGCTAAATCATTCCTGACATTGACTCAATTTAAATATCTATCCTTTACCTGTCAAGCCTGTGATTCTTAGTGGGAAAACTGAGACAAAGAGTAATTTACAGAGCTTGTAACTACTTTCAGCTTGGTTTTATATCTCCTTTTCTTGTACCAACGTGAGGTAGGAGAATAGGGTGGAGAGGAGATTGCAGAGGCATCCTGGTTAACATTTGGAAGAAATTATTGGCAGAGGAAAGATGGAAATTGCTGACCACTACCAACATGTAACAAAACAGCTTGTCCAGAAAGAAGGCAGAATATGTAAATGACCCATAAAAGCCACCCAACTACCTCTAACTTGGACATAGGTACACAGCTAGCCAGTATCCAAGTTCCTTTGTTTCTTTCTTTTAATAAACTATCTTTGTTCCAATGGCTGTCTTTGTGTCTCTGTCTAAACCATGGCTCAGAGACTCAAAAATACAGAATTTTATCAGGTGCTTTTCAAACTCAGATTTGTGCCAAGAATAGTGGGAAATAAGGCAATTCAGGATGTCAGATAGATATTTGCAAATGTCCCTAAATATGAAAGAAAACAACATGAAAACAGCACTTTTGGTGTGATTTACAACTGTATTTTAACAGTAAAGACATGTATATTCTGAAATAATAGTGATGCACAGATGCTGGAGATGCTGGAATGGAAACATATTGTAGGAGGTAGATGTTGGGTTCAGTCCCAAAGGTGTAAATTCATGTATGCTTTTAGATTGGAAATTCAATATCAAAACTGTGAGCCCGTCTCTATGTATGAAGGTCACCAGGCTTGCTTTTCAGCAATGCCTACTTACAGGGGAAATCCTTTTACATAAACTTTCAATGCAGTGTGTAAAGGGAAAGGTCAGACTCTAACCTGCATCTGATTATTCTTTATGGGAAGCCCTCCTGGATTTAGGGTTCTTTCTCTACCCTCTTCTTTCTTTCCTGTTTTGTCTTTCAACTCTCCCAGACATTGTTACTCTATTCCTTATTTCCTACTGTTTCTTGCATTGATATTAGTTCTGCTAAATCTCTTCATGTTTGAGTTTGAAAGAACCAAAATGGTAACTACAACACACAGCCCTAATGGCATTTTAACAAGAGACTGAAGCATAAAAATAGCATTGAAAGTAACTGTGGTTTCTGTGTTTCAACCTGTCAAAGCCAGTCATAGGTTAGCCTCATGCACACTCTTCAATTCCTACAAGGGTGGTCTACTTCTTAGAAGTTGCTAATATGGGAAAAAATGGAATAATCTTTTATAAATTGTAAATATGACTTTCTAATCTATTGCACTGTGATGATCTCAGGTGTTCTGAACAATGTTTCACAAAAATCAAGTTAAAATGAGTTTCCTATCGACTTCCTTAAAAATATTTTTTTATGCAGAGATTCATGCCCAAAGTATGGAATATTAAAAAGCACTGAGTGCCCATTTGTGAATGGATCTGTACCAACCTCCCACTAACCAAAGTTTGGGGAACTTTACAAATGAGAGGATAGAAAGAATTTCACAGCTGGAGATTGGAAGGAGAACTGTGCTGTACTGACTTCTGGATGGGACATGACTGTTGCACGACCAACCCACTTTAACAGTGTTTACCTGTACAGGATCAAGCTAGTAAAAATTCCAGCCTTGAACAGAAAGGGGATATCCAGGATTATTCCTTATTAGAAAAATTATTGGCAGCTTGTGGCTGCTAAGGGAAGGAGAGCCATTCTCCCCTGGAAATGTGGCCAGTGGTTAGATAACACATGGCCACACACCTTTGTATATATGAGCAGTGGTAACCGTATTCATGGGATTACTAACAATTTTTAAAAAGTGGACCTCAATTTTGGAGGGAGAGATGTGGGAAAAGTAAGGGGAGGTGGGCCATAGTGGGTTGATATGATAAACTTGCATCGTATAGATGTATGAACATTTCAAAGAATGAAACTATTATTAATATATATTTGATTATTATCAAAATGTTGCCTAGTGTTATTTCCAGGTTTATTATATATCAATTCCTAAGAAGGATACAAAGGAAAAAGCCAGGACAACATATGCGTTGAAGTTGGTAGAAGAAAAATGGATGACAGAACAAATCAAACAAACAAAAAGTTGCTATGAGCAAACGTTAATATAGTATTTTAAGACATAAAAACTCTTTATATTGTCATTTTATTATACATATTCAAGTGCCTAATTTGTAGCATTAAGAATCATACAAAGCAATGTGTAATAAATTCACATGATTCAACACAATAAGTATGGATGTATCTATAATAAAAATTATGCTGGTTGTTTACTGGAACAACATATGCACATAACATTTAAAACACATTGCTGAGGTATTCCTTTTTACACTAACGTCAGCTTCTTGCCTACTTCACTTCTCTCACTATTTGATAAGTGCTGATATTTGATAAGCCACACTGAGCTTTGTAAGAACACAGGTTAATAACAATAAAATATATAGACTTTGCTCATGTCATGGGAAAATATCACCTTGTCTAGTTTCTGGATAGTTTTATTAAAAGAAAATTCTACAGAGAGGAGGTATTGAATAGAATTCATAACTTTATCAGAAAGCCCTGTCTACTTGCTGGTAGAAATGGATACATCTTCCATCTGTCTGTCCTGAGATCTTTAAGAAAGGAATAGGAAACTATCTCTCTTTGGCACTCCTGAACAGATCTCCTTCTGCCTGCAGAAGTATGAACAACAGTAACTGGAGGTAAATTTTTAATGGCAAAATGTTTTAGTCTACGTGTGTGCATATGCAATGGAAATCAAAACTTTCAGTTCACCTCTTATTAGAAATTTTAGGAATATAAATGAGAGTATACTTGATCTAAGTCCAACTCACATAACCACAAGGTAGTTGTTGGTTTAGAACACCTCAAAGGAAACACAACAATATCTAAATCGACGTGTTTTAACTTAGCAAACAGTATGTGTCAAGTAAGTGTAGGAAGAATGAACAAAAATAAATAAATGAATTGCTGTATGTGATGTTAAGTGGGACCAAATTGAGGGTGTCGACATACTTTATATTCTCTAGATAGATACATTTAGCCGCACTCAGATCTGGTGTGTGAATTTAACATGAGCAAGAAGAAAATGGTATATTTTATTTTTAAGTAAAGATCATCATGTAACAAACAAATTTAGATGTTTCTTGATACTTTATAAATATGGTAAAGCTTCATTCGAGGAAGCTTTACAGACAGTTGTATATATTGATCCAGTGGATTATATGAACTGAACAAAAAGGTTAGGACAGCTCCATGGCTTTGCTGTAAGTTCAATAACATTCAGTTGCTATATTCTCTGGTGGCGATTGAAACAGATTATTTCCTATTAAAAATTAAGGTAAAATTCTGATCTGTAGGAGAATAAAAGTTAGGTTTTTTTAAAAAATAATTCCTCCCTCCATTATAAATGGGGAAATTGAGTTTAAATGGTAATTCAGGTAAAGCCAAGATGTCACGTGTAGACATGAAGGAGTTTCCTTTAGGCTTCAGTTTCTAGAGGCATCTGTAACTCTATGAGGACTTTCATGTGTAGAGATATTTTGTAAAGGTTGGGATGATGACATCATAGGAGTACAGACTCCATATGTGTGGGTAGATCCCGCTAAGAGCTGTGGAATTCTTCTTTACTATTCTTGTATGGTCCTGATGGACCAGCATCAGCGACACAACTGACAGTAATGGCACACATTACACACCTGGATCCTCAAATCACTTTGTGAATAAATTCTCAAGGCTTCAAGATGAGCTCTCTCATATCACAGTTAACCCACCCATGCAATCAAAAGGGATTCTATTTTGAATAAATTGTAGAGTGCTTTCAATAACTCAATTAGCATATATCTTTCCAAATGTTGGGAAATTTCTGCATTCTAGCAGGTCCTGAAGGCTTCACACAAATCCTGAAGGCAATGGTGGAAAAACAGGATTGGCACAGCTTCATGGAGAAACTGCTTCTGTCAGAAAGATTTACTTTCACAGTTCCTAACATTAATAGACAGTGCCAAACAGGTGTCAACATTAGTATGAAGCCCCTAAATGGGGCCCCAGATAAGGCTTCATACAGCTCACAACGCTTTTCATTCCAGCTCTAGGGGATGTGACACCCTCTCCTGAGTACAGGGGCATCTGTACTCATGTGCACATGTCCCCAACTAGACATCCCCCCCCCACTTAAATACAATATCCATGGTCATGCAATATTGTCTAAATTATTTATTGTTTAGTCTTTTTCCCACAATGTCTCAGATAAGAGTTAGTGGCCCTGCATTTGGGAAGAGTGTTGGTGATCACACACAAGCCTTGTCCATGCTTTTCCACCCCTCTTAGTAAGCTCTTCATGTCACCACATGATTATCTCCCATGAACTATGGTTACTTATTGACCCAAATCCTTCCAAATAGTAAACCCAAGAACATGTTTCCCCAGAATGTGATTGCTGGTTTTGAGCAGTATTCTTTCTCTGATTTTATGTTGTCTGAGATCAAACAGTATTCTTTCTCTGATTTTATGTTGTCTGAGATCAAACAGGGATGTGCTTTATGGTAAAATTTTTTACTACTGAGGAACAAAATTAGTGATAACAGAACCATGTCAAATATCACTAGGTCTCCGATTTTTGCCAGAAGTCCACTCAACAACTGCATTTTTTATTCATATGAACCAAACATTTACATTTTTTATAACTTCCTTTGACTTGTGTTCAAAGGTGATAGGTATTATGAGTGTCTCTCTCCTCACTATAACTGTACAATGTAAAACATGTTCAATGTAAATGTGAGAGGCAGTTTATTTTGGAAGAATCCCATTCCAAAGGAAAGTGCAGTGGGTAGAACCAGTGACATTAAATTATTTCCTTCAGATCACACATCTGAAAGACAACAGAACTCTATAGACATTCCTCTTTAAATGGGAAACCCATGTTCAAAACACCAAATAAGAATATGAAGCTGAACCCTGGCTTTTGAATTATTTGCTCAGTGGTCTTAGGCCAGTGAATTTTACTTTATTGAGCTGCAATTACATCAAACAAAAAATTATAACAATGATAGTTTCTTTTTAAGATTTATTTTTATGTGTATACATGTATAGTTTGCTTGTGTGTGTGTTTGTTTGTGTATATGTGCATGTGTATGTGTATGTGCATGTGCATGTGCGTGTGTGTGCGTGTGTGTGTGTGTGTGTGTGTGTGTGTGTGTGTGTGTGTGTGTGTGTTGGGGGGGCACCTTGAGAATTGGTGCCCTCATAGACCAGAAGCAGCATTGAATCCCTGGGAGTTAAAGTTACAGGAAGTTTTGAGTCACAGTATAGATGATGGGCAATGAACCCAGGTTCTCTGAAAGAATACAAGTGCATTTAACCTCTGAATCATATTGGCAGCCCCCATAACTTCTAACTTACATGGATATCAAGAAGTTAATACACAAAGTGCTGAGAAAAGTGCCCTTGAGTAGTAACCACACAGTATCTAGTAGGCTGTTCTTATTCTTACAGGATTCACATTTAATATTTTCCATCATAAGTTTTCTAACAGAATGAAAAGTCTTCAGACATTACCAGTTTTATAAAATAAACAGGGGTCTCATAGAACTTAGATTAGCATGACGGCAGTATCTCTAGCTTTCTCTCTACAGACCATATACTCTTGCCATGCTTCTGTTTTTCTTTAATAAATGTTTACAGAGCCCTTAACTTAAAGACTTTAGGAGAAGTAGAGAGAGAAAGGGGCAAATGCAAGGGAGATGAGGTTTTTCCATCTTCCTGGGGTTTCGCTGGTTTATGGGATGTGAAGTATTTAAAGGGTTACATTCACACACACACACACACACACACACACACACACACACACACACACAC
>CAJQZJ010033615.1:3841854-3852562 GCA_907164525.1 Lophiomys imhausi | reverse complement strand
ACACACACACACACACACACACACACACACACACACACACACACACATGCACTGCAAAATATGCCCAAAAGAAAAATGGAGGCAGCAAAGTAGTGTTTCAACTCTACCCCAGGAAGTAAAGGGGCAATGAATACTTTTTATGTTAAATTAAGCAACCTGTTTTGGAAACAGAGCACCAAGCACCAAAGCTCTGCAGGCTGAAGAAAGTGTATTCTCAGAATTCTTATGAGGCTGGTGGGCCGTGTAACCTGTGACCTGAAGGGCTGGCCTGGAGCATGAGTAAAGTCAAGGTGTTTCCAGAACACAAAAATTTCACCTTGAGACTGTAAGGAGTAGGACCATTACCACCCTGCCCTGGGTCTGCATGTCTTGGCACAGGTGACCTCAAGGCCCCACCACTGCCAATGTTGGGGTGGTCACATAGCCTGGTGGCCAAGTTACAGGTTGAATTTTCTTTCTCCTTATAAGTTCATGTCTAGAAAGCACCTGGAATTCCTCTTCATGCAAATAAGGCCCTGGCCAATCAATGTACACTCTCCCTGAAAGCCTCTATTCATTCCCCAAAGTTTTAACTAGCCTTTGTTCCCCCAATTAAAGGAGCTGTCTCACTGAAACTGTCTCCTGAGAAAGCTGTTTCTCCTGCACTCATCATCTATTGAGATTCTGCATTGTACCCACCTTCCCTGGCTAAGTGTCCCCCCGCTCTAGTCCATCTCAGTGTACAGCAAGCCTGGATACCCCAGGGGAGAAGCAGAAATGGGGCAGCAAACTGACATCTTGAAGCTAAAGCAAATTGGGGTTACATTCAAAAGAAGTAGCTGGAAATTTTGTTACAAGCAATATCACAGCATTAGGGAAGGTGTGTTGTGGATTGGGAGATTTACTTCCAGAGTTTTAGAAAAGGTAATGGGGTGATTTCGTTTCAATATTTAAAGTCAGGCATTAATAATTTGCTATAGAATATGTTGGTTAAGCATAACAAGTAGATTTCCAAAGACATCTAAGAAGATATCTTAATTGTCTTGAACAAAATTATTGCCTCTGTCATGGGTCATGATAGACTAATAAAGGCCAGACTAATAAATCAACCATCATCTAAAAATTTAAACTAAGAAGCGCATGGTGGCACACAACTTTAATCCCAGCACTAGGGAGGCAGAGGCAGGCAGATCTCTGTGAGTTTGAGGCCAACCTGGTCTACAAAGTGAGTCCAGGACAGCCAGAACTATTACACAGAAACCCTGTTCCAAACAAACAAACAAACAAACAAACAAAAAACAAAATGAAACTAATTTAAAGTAATAAAAAGACAAGAAACCATATTTAGTTAACAAAATAGAGGTTATGTTGTCCATGCATCTACTTCTCATTATTGACACCACAACTCAATCTTTGTATTTGTTTCATTGTTTTTTGTTTTGTTTTGTTTTGTGGTGAGGTTCCTGGGGAATTTGATACAGGATCCTATTCTGCAGCCCTAGTTGGTCTCCAACTTACTGTGCAACCTCAGGCTAACCTCAGACTCAAGCCAGTTTCCCAGCCTCACTCTCACAACTACTGGGGTTCTTCAATGGAGTCACATCAACCTAAATTAGTTAATGCTAATGTCACCTGGTAGCTTCACATTTATCTGTTCTCCAGAGTCTAGGAAGGACATTTTTCATTCTTTAGATCTGTAAGACATCAGCAGAATAATTTTGATGGTTAAATTTCTGTCTCAAAAAAAGACCCTAAAATAATAATACACCTCTAAATATTTCTCACATGCTTCTCAATCCTTTTACCAAAACAAATTTTGCATGAGCTCGGGTAGAGCCTATCATAGTCATGATTTCAGTGAGGAGCACATTTGGTTTAAAACCTGTATGGACTAAGCAAATGCAGATGTCAAGTTATTCCTCAACTGTATAGCTCTGGATTTAAGAAAAACATGGAAATAAAATTGGATTGTGTAGATATCATAAAGAGTAAACACATCCAAGAAGTGAGAAAATATAGCACAGGAAATGGGTCAAGAGACCTCTTGAAGAACCAGTATTGTCTGGGCACCATTTGTTAACAAAATAGTCTATATTCTCAGTAAGGACCATTTGATTCATGGTGAGAGCTGGGAAATTTACCTCTTTGGCTGGTGTGAGGAAGAAGATGATTTCTTAAATTGTATCAGCATTTTTTCTGCCTTTAGCTCCCCACAGTGAATATTGCTAAAAGTTGTGTGACAGCTTCTTGAAAGAATAATGCATTTATTGAGGCTGGAGAGATAATAGAGTAGTTACAAATTTTAGTTGCTCTTGGACACGGCAACTTACATACATCTGTAACTCCAGTTCCAAGGGGATCTTACACCTCCTTCTGGCTTCAGTAGGCACCAGGGACATACAAACATACAGGCAAGTAAAATAATTGTACACATAAAATTGAAAAAATGTATTAATTATTTATTTGTTTGTTTTGAGGTTATGTGTATGGCTAAATGAATTTATGTATATCACATGTATGCATTACCTATGAAGACCTTAAGAGGGCTTTGGATTCCTTAAAGTTGGCACTACTGATTGTTGTGAGCTGCTTGATGTTGGTGCAGGGAATTGAACCTTAATTTCTGAGACCTATCTTTAATCTCGATGTTTTCCTTTTTCTTATTTAAAAAAATCTTATGCCAAAATCAAAATTGTGTATCATGGTGATCATATTGGAGGTCAGTGGAAAAATTTCAGGTGTCAATTGGTTCTCTTTAACACTATGGGTCCCAGGGATCAAATTCAAAGACTTAAAGCCTTGAAAGCACTTTAACTTTTGAGCCATTGGGAGTAAAGTTCTCTTTTCAAAGATGAACTTGATGAAGCACCAGGGGAAGCTATTCTTCTTGAATTAAATGTGGACAGTTCATACTATGGGCATTAGAGTCACAATGTGCCTCATTGTAATCAACTATTCACAGATCTCATGGAACCTGAAGAGAGAAGTACATAAATTCAAATAGCTTCTGTGCCTCCTCACACTAGAAAAATCACTATAAAATAATTAGTAAAAGATGGGGTCACATAAAAATGTATGATAATTTCAAGACTTGATTACTACAGCTTGCTAACATTATATAGCCAATGAGAGTAGAATTCCTTTTATATTTTCCAGAATAATCAGTAGCATATGAAGAGCAGTAAAGTGTTTTTTGACTATGCATAATAAAGATCATTATGCAAAATTGCTCCTTGGTCTTGGCATATCTTTCTTTTTACTTGAAGAAAACATTTAAATGGATTTAAGTTATAGAAGGAAGGACTAAAGGTTAGAAGTTGGACGGTGGGGGGGGGGGAAGAAACATGAAGCATGGGGTCCTTCATCATTGTATGATTGCTGAATTTGAAATGGATGACATCCATTGTTAGCTCTCTGTTTTTCCTTCATTTATTTAATTGTAGGTAGACCTGCTTTCTCTAGACAGACTGCTTTTGGGACAGAAATAGTTGTTCATAGAGTGATTTATCTTAAACTTATCACAATAATTGGTAAGGGAAGCATATAAAGATAAGGAGAAGTAAATAAAAAGAGGGTGGAGAGATTGCTCAGTTGCGAAGAACACTTGTTGCTTTTGTTGAGAAATAGACTTAAGTCCTAGGACCCTTGTTGCAGCTCAACACTTCCTAAATTCCAGCACCAGGGAATTCAATTCACTCTTCTGGCCTCTCTGGGCACTGCACAAACATCCAGATAGAAATTGAAAAGAAAAATACGCATAAGAAGAGATTTTATCAGAAACTTTCCTTTACACAAATGATAAATAGGTTGAAAAAGAAATTAGAGAAACAACATATTTCACAATAATCACAAACAATATAAAGTATTTTAGTGTAATTCTAACCAAGCAAGTGAAAGACCTGTCTGACAAAACTTGAAGTCTCTAAAGAAAGAATTAGAAGAAGATATCAGAAGATGGAAAGATCTTCCATGTTCATGGATTGGTAGGATCAACATAGTAAAAAATGGTCATCCTCTCAAAATAATCTCCAGGTCAGTGTAACCCCCATCAAAATAGCAACACAATTTTTATAGACCTTGAAAGAATAATTTTCAACTTCATATGGAAAAACAAAAATCCCAGAATAGCTAAAACAATCCTCTACAACAAAAGAACCTCTGGAGGCATCACCATTTCCAACTTCAAGTTATACTACAAAAAAAAAAAAAAAATAGTAATAAAAACTTCTTGATATTGGAACAGAAACAAATTGGTTGATCAATGGAACCAGATCAAAGATGTAGAAATAACTCAAACACCTATGGACAAAGATTTTGGATAAAGTAATCAAAACCATACAAAAAAAATAAAAAGAAGAAGAAGAAGCATCGTCAATAAATGGTGCTGGTATAACTGAATGCCTGCATGCATAAAAATGCAAATAGATCTTCATTTATCACCCTGCACAAAACTCAAGTCCAAGTAGATCAAAGACCTCAACATAAAACCAGACACACTAAACCTATTAGAAGGGAAGTGAGAAGTAGCCTTGAACTCATCGGCACAGGTGACAACTTCCTGAACAGAACACCAACAACTCAGACTCTAAGACCAACAATTAATAAATGAGACCTCATGAAACTGAAAAGCTTCTGTAGAGCAATGGATATTGTCAAGAGAATAAAACTACAGATTAGGAAAAGATCTTCACCTACCCTATATCTGACAGAGGACTAATATCCAAAATATATAGAGAACTCAAGAAAGTATACATGAGCAAAGCAAATACTCCATTTAAAAATGAGGTTCAGAGACAAACCAAGAATTCTCAACAGAAGAAACTCAAATGGCACAGAACCACAAATGGATGGAATTACAAAAGCTCATTCTGAGTGAGCTAACCCAGACTCAGAAAGATGCACATGGCATCTATTCACTTATTATTGGATTTTAGCCATGTAGTACAGGACAACTATCTTACAACAAACACACCAAAAGGAACCTGTTAGTGGGACACTTTCCCCTAATGGATTTGCCATATAGCCCCCACACAAGAGGAAGTTCTTAACCTTCATATGACCGTTGAACTGAAGGGGGCTAATATGTTGGGCAACTCACTCCAGAGGAGTAGGATAGGTGGGAGAGAGTGGAAAGGGTGGGAGGGAGGGGCCGGGAGAGATAGGGAGAGGGGACTATGATAAATATGTAACTTGAGGTAATAAATAAACATTAAAAATAAGTTAAAAAATGTTCAACATGCCTAGTCATCTGGAAAATACAACTCAAAATGACTCTGAGATTCCACCCCACCCACATCACAATGACTAAGATCAAAAACTCAAGGGTCACCACATGCTTGAGAGGTTGAGGAGAAAGAGGAATGTTCCTCCATTGCTGGTGGAGTACAAACTTGTACAATCACTTCGAAATCAATCTAGCACTTTCTCAGAATAACGGGAATAGTTCATACTCAAGACACAGCTATACCACTCCTGGGTATATACCTCTAAGATGCCTCATATAACACATACGTGAACATACCAGCTTTACTCATAATAGCCAGAAACTGAAAATGTCCTAGATATACTTCAGCTGAAGAACGGATAAAGAAAATATGGCACATTTACACAATGGAATACTCCTTTCCAATTAAAAACAAGGATATCACGAATTCCACATGCAAATTGATGGAACTAGAAAATATCACACTGAGTGAGTTAACTCAGACCCAAAAAGATACATATGGTATGTTTGCACTCATAAGCAGATACTAGCCATTTAGTACAGGATAACCACACTACAATAACACACTCCAAGAATCTATGTAACTAAGAAGGACCAAGAGAAAATGCTTGAAACTCACTTAGAAAGAGGAAGAGAAATGACAGCAGTAGATGATGAAGAGAGAGAACTGGGTAGGAAAGAGAAAGAGGAAGGAAAGGAGTAGGGGATCAGCTATGGGAGAGAGCTGGCTGGTGGTGAGTGGGCTGGGTGAAAGATAGGAAACACAGGGGAGTCATCTCTGAGATTGGCAGCTACAGGGTAGGCCCTGGAATGAGATGGAGATAACTCTAGTTGCAACTCCTACCAGTGGAAGATATGGAGATTAAAGAGGCCTTCCACTAGCTAGGTAGGACTTCTGGGGGAAGGAGAGGATAACTAACCCACCCACAAAACCTTCCACTCAAAATTTACTCTGTATACAAGATTTGTAGTGATAAAGATATAACAGAAATTGAGGCAATGGGTAACCAATGACAGGCCCAACCTTAGACCTACATCAAGAGAGAGAGAGTCAACCCATATCACTCCAATATGATTACAGACAATAGCACAGCATATCCTCTGAGAACCTTCATGCAGCAGAGGATCCAAACAGAAGCTGAGACTCCCTGCTAAACATTAAACGGAAAGTAGGGGATTTTGTGGGAGAATGGGAGGAAGGATAGAAAGATGTGAAGGAGATAAGAACTCCATAAGACCAACAGAGTCAACTAACAGGTCCATGGAGACTCCCAGAGGCTGAACCAACATTGAAAGGGCATGCATGAACTGGACATAGCCCCCCCCTACACATTTGTAACTGGTGAGTAGGTTTATTTTCACATGGGTCCCTAGTAAGTGGAGAGGGACTGTCTCTGGCAAAGACTCTGATTCCTGATTTTTGATCACTTCCCCTTAAAGGGGTGGTGGTGTCTGACCTCAGTGGAAGAGTAAATGCTCAGATCCGATGCAACTGGATATGCTGGGGTGGGACAGTACTGGGTGGGGAAGAAGACTACCCTTTTTGGTAGAGAAGGAAAGGGGGAATGGGAGAAGGGCAAGAAGAAAAGAATCAGAGGAGAGGTGGAGGGGACTACAATTGTAATATAAAATGAAAAATAAGAGAAAGAACCATTTTTTGGACTGAAAAGGGGAACTGTTGGGGAAATAAGATATACCTTAAACTTAAAAAAAGGGGGGAAAAGAATGGGGGGTTGAAGGTGGGAGGGTGGGACTGGAGGGGGGAGTAGGGAGGGGAATGCGATTGAGATGTAACTTGAAGAAATAAAAAATAAATTATTAAAAAAAGATCTTTTAAAAGGGGTGATAATTTGAAGAAAAGAAAAAGAGAATCCATGAAAAGAAGAAAATACTGAATAGAGTGAGAGGAAGAACTGAGAGGGAAATCTTAAAGGTGAAAAAAGAAAAATCATGGGAAAGAGCAGGGTTAAGAAAAACAAAACAGCAATCTGTCTACAGTTGAAGCAAGGTTTTTTTGTTTTTGTTTTTGCCAAGAGATAGGCTTGCCACTAATTCAACCATCTCACACTGGAGATTCTTCGATGATCATCTTCTATTTGGAGTGGAATAGGGGATGCTGTCAGGAGCTGGCATGTCTCGATATCAAAAAAATCTTAATTTAAGAAAACATCTTTGAATGCCATACTCTGCAGATCTCTTGGGATTTTTGAAGATGCCCTATTTATCTCTTATGTTTAGATAAGCAAATGTTGCTGTCTCTTATCAACTTGATTTCTGAATAGCTTAGAAAAATAACTGTGATAGACTGTCATAGTAACTAAATAAATGGCACCCTTGCATAGTTTGTATTTCTTAATTATCCTAAACAGTTTATGATGGTTGGTAGCAAAAGGCCAAAACTTCACATTTCCTTTTTAAGCATTACTAGGTACAATACCTTTAAGAAGTGTTACCCTTAATTTTGTAACAATATACAAAGATCAATACCAATGTGGCCAAATATACTCTTAATTTTGTATAAATATACTAAAATCAGTACCGATGTAATCCAATACAATCTTAATTTTGCCTTAACTTGGAAGCAGGTAAGTAGACAGCCTAGCTCTGCCAAGACAGGGTAGGTAAGTCCTTCATAATTCTTGCTCTACAAACAATGTGTCAGAGAAATGGGGCCAAACAGCTGAAGATTCATGCTGTAATGTATGGAGAGAAAATGGGAACTGTCGAGGCAGCCATGGGTATGTCATTTCCTAGTTTTGGAAGCTGCGGGCCCTGCACTTCCTATATAATCAGATATATTTATCCCTCTCAGGTCTCTGAGGTGGTTGAAGAATAGATAGCTAGAGTCTCATAGTTAAATTTTGAGTTGTTTAGGAATCAAGAGGGCATTCTGGATCTAAGAAGATGTTTTTAAAATTGTGATGCAAGTTAGTATGAAAGCTGAGTTAGATAGAGAACTTTAAACTCATGGAGATAGTTAGATAGTAGAATGTTAAAGTCAGGGGCCAAATACATATGGACTGGACATTGAGAATGTATGCTAAGCCATATAACTCTCAGAATTGTGGCCTATTTATTTCAGTTGTTTTGTACTGTATTTATTGTTATAAGAGAAAGAACCATTTGTTGGACTGAAAAAAAAGAATTATGCATTCTGGGGGAAGGGTTAGAGGGTAGGAGGGTGGGGCTGGGAGGGGTGGAGGGAGAGGGCTGTGATGGAGATGTAACTTGAAGTAATAAATAAACATTTAAAAAAAAGAAAAACAACAACAACAAAAAAAAGATGTGAAAAATCTAAAAGTACAGAGAGGTATTTTGCCAGATTTTCTGTTCTGTGAACTTATAGCTGGATTCTGACTTTATCAAAATACACGTGTGTAGAGTCAGGAGACTTTCTTATTACACACTGTGGTAAACCTGGGTGACCTCTTATTTTTGGTAATAAAAGTTATAATTTCAGCAAATCGGTTTTATCCATTAACTCCCTAGCTGGCTTGATATTACCTCAGATTAAGTTAAATTTAAGGTCCAAGTGAGCTCAAACGTGGAGGTGAAGGTTATTGCTGTTAAATATAACTGAATAACATCTGTATAAAATCCTAGCCACATAAAACATCTGCTCAGGCAGCCACGGCAGCCTGTCTGTTTTTCCTGAGACTGCTGACAGAAATTTCTCACAATTTTCCATAGAAATTCCTGAAGCTTGCTGCTGGGGTTGACATTTTTCCAAGGTGTAACCAAAATAGGGAGATTTCAATAACATAGGGGACAAAGTCATCTATGTCCTCACTCATTCCTTCCTGCCTCTATTCTGAGCCACTACCATACCACCGGAATTATTTCAAGGCATAGTTTGAGGGCCCAAGGATTGGAGCCTTACAAAGGCAGTTACTAAAACTATAACTTCCCATAATATATTACATATTCATGAGTAAAATGTGAAGCCCAGGAGGAAAAGTGCAGTCAGCTATGATATATGGTTTACAAGTGCAGTGTTTGGGAGAAGCTACACAGAACTGATCATAGGTGATTTATTCTTACTTAGGAATTTTGTACCACTCCATGGGCACCTAAAATGAAACAAGCTAATGAATTATTTCTTAAGTTTACTCCTGATATCTCAGAAAGGTATATTACAATGCTCTGGGCATAGAATTCTATGGAGCAGACTTCTGAGAGCTGCTTGGGATGGAGTAACAGGCAGAGATCCAACAGCCCCATAAGTAGTTGGTTTAGGGTATTTCTGTCTGTACTCATAAAACAAAATGCTTGAAGAACAGATGGACTAGGATGCAGGTGTTACAATGCTAGATAATTAACTTTGATAGTCTATTCTATTTGATAAAGAAATGTCTAGGGGAGTCATCAAAATTAGCTTTGAGTGTATCAGGGCAATTCTAGAGGGGATTAGAGGAGTGAAGAAGAGGCACCGTGCATATGGGTAGTAGCATCCCATAGGCTGGGCTACTTGACCAAGTGAAGAGAGACAAGGAGAAAGTGAATTGAGTGACAGGATTACTCTATCTTTGCTCCTTGATCCACCCAAATGTGAGCAGGCAGCCTCACTCCCCTGCTACATTTCTTCCTCCACCTCCATCAAGTCCACCCCTTATAAACATGAGCCAAATAAACCTTCCTTCTATTAACTTGCTTCTTGTCAGGAATTTGAAACCAGCAATAGGGAATAATACATAACATAAGGTAGATAGTAAACTTATGACTATTTTATAAGCTAAATACTCCTGTTTAGCTCATGGTGGTGAATTTATTTCAGTAAGGAAACATCCAGAAACTGATTAATGGAGTGACTGGGGCTTTCTGAGGCATAACTCAGCATGTGAGGAGTTATAAGGACCAAGGGAGAGGAGTTCGCAGACCACACCTTGTCCTCCCTCTGAGAAGCTAGTTTGATTCAGCTGGAACCTCCAATACTACAGTTAATGGTTTGGGTTTGTGTTTAGAACTATTAGATGGAAAATTAATGCCACTTTTTGGGGGTGATCTGGAAGGATAGAACTGTATGTGGAGAATCTCTTGTTCGGGGCAGATTTAGATGGATATTCAGCAAGAATTTGGGAGGAGTTTTTACCTAATTATTTGCTTCTCTGTTCTTGGCTGTGTTCAGTGTACCCACATGGTTCAAGTGACTTGTGAATTACCCACAGAAGGAGAGATGACATGAATCCAATTAATGGTGCTCTATTGAATGGTGCTGATTGCAATCAAAAGAATGACATTTAAAGTATTACTAATTGTTTATATTTTGTTGAGTGGCGAGAGAAGTGTTTTCTCATTGAGTTTTATTCTATGCTAACACAACAAAAAAGTAAGTTTCTAAGCAAAGCTCTACTTGGAAAAATTTGAATTATATAAAGAAATTTCTGTGACATGTTATACAATAAAAACATGCATTTAAAATATGATTATTATGTTATATATATGTACATGCACCTGGGTTTATATATTTATTTTATACTTATGTGAGGAAAATATTTCTGTATGTAA
>CAJQZJ010033615.1:3816864-3841844 GCA_907164525.1 Lophiomys imhausi | reverse complement strand
ATGGCTTTTACATTTTTGATAACTGACCGGGTTCAGTTATGGAAGCTTGTACATTATGGATATATGGTCAAAAAATGGAGCATGAGAAACCTACTCCCAGTAGTTATCAATTGCCAATAGCTCCTTACCAAAGCAGGATAGCCTGGAGCACAACCTCCTTTACCTATCCATTGGCCTTGCTTGCTCTCGTGCAGATAACCATAGATGCTGTAAGTTCCTGAGTGCAGTGGCCCCGTCATGTCCAGAAGACAGCATTGCACAGCTCTACTGCCCATTCAACAGCTTCTAAATACTTTTCCCCTTATTTTATTTTATTTTTTTATTATAATATTTATTTATTACATCAAGTTACATCTCCATCACAGTGCCCACTTTCCACCCCTCCCGGTTCCACCCTCTCACTTTCCCTCCCTCTCTCACCCATCTCATTCCTCCAGCCCCTCTCAGTTCAATAGTCATATGAGGGCTAAGAGCTTCCTTTTGCACTGGGAGCCTACATGGTAGCACCCTAGGGCAAATTGTCCCATTGATAGGTAACAAAGTCTATGTTCCTGATCTTTTTGGTGTGTTTATTATAGGATAGTTATCCTGTACTATATGGCTAAAATCTAATTATAAGTGAATAAATGCCATGTGCATCTTTCTGAGTCTGGGTTAGCTCACTCAGGATGAGATTTTCTAGTTCCATCCATTTGACTGTAAATTGCATGATTTCCTTGTTTCTGATAGCTGAGTAGTATTCCATGTGTAAATGTACCACAATTTTTGTATCCATTCATCTGTGGAGGGACATCTGGGTTGTTTCCAGTTTCTAGCTATTACAAATAAGGCTGCTATGAACATAGATGAGGATATGTCCTTGTGGTTTGGTTGTGGGTGGATACCCAGAAGTGGTATGGCTGGGCCTTGAGGCAGAGCTATTCCAAGTTTTCTAAGATATCGCCAGACTGATTTCCATAGTGATTACACAAGCCCTCACTCCCTCCAGCAATGGAGAAGGACTCCCCTTTCTCCACACCCTCACCAGCATGTTCTGTCATTTGAGCTTTTGATCTTAGCCATTCTGACAGGTGTGAGATGGAATCTCAGAGTCATCTTGAGTTGCATTTCTCTGATGATTAAAGATATTGAGTATTTCTTCAAATGTCTCACTGCCATGAGATTCCCCCTTTGTGAATTCTCTGTTTAGCTCTGTTTCCCATTTTTTGATTGGATTATTTGATTTCATGGTGTTTAGTTTCTTTTAGTAAAAATATAAACTGCAGAAAGTCTCATTTAATTTATTCTCTATGATTAACTGAATTTCAGAAATCAGTATTTCATAACCTTTCTATGTTACAAAAAAGGAAAAAGCTAAATTGTCAAAATATCAACATGGCATTTTATCAGTTATGGAAAGAGTGTGACTCAATTTAAAGTTCCTCTGTATGTATTATGATTCATTACCACTCTGAGATGGTGGTGATGTAATTCAAACAATGGTTTACATAATTGAGAGGAAAAAGGCACAAGTGGTAGGTAGATATAGAGACAAAGTAAGCACATTGCAGATCTAACTGGGTTCCAACTGTGTTTCTACTTTGCACTAATGACTTCCTCTGTGATTATACACTTTGATTTCTTCATCATGCTATCATGATTCTTTTTAATTCAGATGTATACTCTTGAGATGGTACAGGCTTGGCAAACAATAGGAAAAACAAAGGAGCAGAAGATCCCTCCTGCTGGGTGTGGCTCCAGAGGAACTAGCTGGGAATAGGTGAGAACAAGGAACTCCAACCCTGAGAAAAGAAGGTTTGAGAAAAACTCTCTCCCTGTTTCTTTCTGACTGACTCAGGACCACATGGATACACTCCCTAAACGACTAGACTACCTAACTTGTGGCATGTAGAAACAACCCCAGAGGAGGTCACAGATGAGCTCAGTCATGTACCCAGCATCCTTGTAAATATAGCATTGCCAGCATTTCAATTTCAGCCAATATAATGCATTCACCTCCCCCCCAAATCCCTGTCCATTTCCCAAGGTTCAAAAGGGCCTCACCCATCTCAGAGTTCAGAGGAGATTTAGAAGATATGGGAGAACATAAGACACCCAAGGTAAAAAAGAGGATTGCTGGTTCACCACATAGCATCCTCAGAACTGACCTGATTCTGCCTGAAGAAACTTCTGCCTTGGGACAAAGCTGTCTCCAACTTTGCTGGCACATCCTTGAACCTGCCATACCTTCTCCAGCCCTTGGCACTGCCAATAGTATGGCAGTCCTCCAGATTCCTGCCCCCTACTCTCCTCCCACTCCCACTGGGACAGCAGCCAGCATAACCATGGTTCTCCAGTGCTCGGATGTTCCGGGAGAGAAGTAGCAGATCCCTAGACACACTCCAGCTTTTTCTTAAGGTCTCACACGTGGACCCAGACAAAAGATGCTGCAGAACTGCCTACTTTTCTCTATCCTGGCCAAGAGAGAAACTCAATAGCTGATCTAGGTATAGACCAACTGACCAAGACACTCACTCCAACCCCTCCCCTCTGCTAAGCTACACCTCCCTCACACCAAATCTTTCAGGATTATATAACAGTCCCAACTGATACCTGGCTCCTTGAGAAGTTAGACCAGCACAAAAAGAAATTGCCTATTATCTAATTTCCTGTTTGGCTTGTGTCAGCTTCTTTGCATCAGGTGCTATTTCCTGGAGTAATAGTGGGAGAGGATAAGTGGCTAGGCCTACTCTCAGAGGTAGAGAAAGACCAAGTCAAAAGCTGTATTTTAAGAGGCTTCCATGCAGCCAACTGCTTCTGTTGGAGATAAATTCACAAGAGAGGAGGCACTCACGTAATTGAAAATGGAGAGTTAGCATCATTGTAGATATAAGGGATTCATTTCTGAAGTCATGTAATCATATACAATACTTAGAAAACGTTTGTTGTTTTGTGTAAGGGTGGAGTAAAACCTTATTTGGAAAAAAGTATTTGGAAAGGAACATTTGGTATTTCAGTTTTTTGTTTTTTGTTTTTTTTTAATCAACAGTTTACTATTTCTTTTTTTTTTAATTTTTTTGTATTCTTCTTTCATACCTTAAATCCTGATCCAAGCTTCTCCCTCCACTCCTCCAAGTTCTACCCTCTTTTCTCCCATATCCACTGATCCTCTATTTCTCTTCAGAAAATAGCAGGCCTTCCAGAGATATCAAGTGAACGTGGCACAACAAGATGCAAGAAGATGAGGCAGAAACCCTCATATCCAGACTGGAAGAGGCAAACCAGTAGGAGGAAAATGGCCCCAAGAGTAGGCAAAAGAGTAAGAGATACCCCCACTCCCAGTGTTAGGAGACTATTTCTACAGATACTTTATAATCTCAGAAAAAAATCATAGTAATGAATAGAATGTGTGAAAATGTTAGCTGTTAGCTTGACAAAATCTAGAGTCACCTGGGAGAGAGGCCTCTGCACATGTCTATTTCAGATTATCTTGATTTCATTCACAGAGGCTATAAAACCTGCCTAATATGGGTGGTGTCATTCCCTGGCAAGGGAGAAGTAAAGCAAAATACTGGCATGCATCCGTTGGTCTCTTCCTCTACCTGAGGAAGCAAGATGGTCAGCTGCTTCAATCTCCTGCTTCTTTGGCACCCCTTCCATGATGGACTATAACTTGGAGCTTTGGGCTAAGTCCACCCTTTCTTCTTTAAGATGCTTTCATCAGAGTGTTCTATAATTACCCACAGTAAAGAAAGTAAAGCAGTGGGGAAAATCCCTATTTTTGCAAGTATGATTTGACTTTATAATCCTTTGTGGTAAGTTGGCCAAAAATTATATTGGATAGATGTGGAATGGTTTGTTTTAAAGATGCTTCCTCTAAGGTTTACTTTAGTTTTTATGTATATGTGTGTGTATATGCCACACATGTGCAGATACATGTGGAGTCCAGAAGAAGGTGTTGGATCCTGTAGAGCTAGAGTTATAAATATTTGTGAACCACCAAATGTAGGTGCTGGGAACAAACCACCGGTCTCTTGCAAAAACAATATGCAGAGACTCTGAAGCATAGAATCTTTACTCCAGTCCCCAGTTTGGGATGGTTTTTTGCAAGTGTATAAATACAAATAAAACATATTATTTCAATATTACGAATGATGGGTATATTGCTATGTACAGGAACAGATACGTGTTTTTAGAAATTAAGGTCAGTGGTATGTCTGGTCATAAGTTCAGTCTTAATAGCACAAAATGAATGAATTTTGATATCAAGGCAAAGTGACAAATATTGTCATGAATAATACAAATATCAATATGCTTCCTGGAAGAATGTTCATTTTCAGTTTTCAAGAAAAATCTATCTCATTTTGTAAAGTATCTGAATTCTTTTATTGATTTTGTGTGTGTGTAAAAATACAGGGAAATTTTCACAATGAAGTTTGGGAAAACACAAAGCAAACGTGCCTTTATTTTCTTGTAGATTTATTGGCAGTGTTTCCTTTACTAGCAGCTTGGACACAAATAAACCAAACAGTGAACATGGTCTTTCACAGAAGATAGTGATATGTATGCTTAGGAGTTTTGTAGAGAGTTCATAAAAATATTTAAGAAATGCACCATTAGGGGCTGGAGTGACAGTTTAGTGGTTAAGAGAACTGGCTGCCTTAGCAAAGCTCCTGAGTTCACTTCCCAGCACTTACATGACAGCTCACAACCATCTTTAACTCATCAGATCTAGAGGCATCTTAATGCCCTTCTTGCACATTAAATATAGGTGTTGAACACATGTACATGCTTCCAAATGTTTATATACTTTAGATAAAAAGTAAGTCTTTTAAAAACTAAGGGATTGAGAACCTGGTTTGATGAAGGAAGGACTGCAGTATGCTTATGCTACAAACTACTTAAATATTGCACTTTAAGATAGTACAACAATGTTACTTCTGTCAGAGGAAAATAGCATCACTAATCAAACTGTAATGAGTCAGTCAAAGACAGTTCATTCTCCTAGTCTTGTTCACTCACAGCGCCTTCCTGTCTTTCACTTCATTTTTTTTATAAATACTTTATTTTTTTTCTTCAAGTTACATCTCAGTCACAAACCCCTCCCTATCCCGCCCTTCCACCCTCTTCCCCCCAGAAGTTTCCCCTTTCAGTCCAACAGATGGTTCCTTCTCTTATAACAGTAAGTATTATACAAAACAACAGATATAAATATGCCACATTTATGAGAGTTAAATGGCCCAGTATACCTTCCCAATGTCCAGTTACATTTTCAAAGTTATAGAAATGAACTGTGTGATATTAGGTTGAACTACATGAAACTAAACATATGACCAGGTATAAAAAGGCACTTTCCTATGATACAACTTAACAGATTGTAAGGAGAATATTAAAAAAAAGACATACCACTATGTATTTGGTATTGATGGAGAGAAGGCTGAACAACTGATGGGTCTTTTCACTAAAGATGAGAAATTTGTCTTAGCCTTTATTGAAAACATCCATGCTAAGCAATAAGCAGTACTATTTAGGCAGCCACTGGTATGTCATTCTTTAGTTTTGGAAGCTGAGGGCCCTGCACTTCCTATATAATCAGATATATTTATCCCTCTCAGGTCTCTGAGGTGGTTGAAGAACAGATAGCTAGAGTCTCATAGTTAAATTTTGAGTTGTTTATAAATCAAGAGGGCGTTCTGGATCTAAGAAGATGTCTTTGAAATTGTGATGCAAGTTAGTATAAACTGAGTTAGATATAGAACTTTAAACTCATGGAGATGGTTAGATAGTAGAATGTTAAAGTCAGGTGCCAAATACATATGGACTGGACATTGGGAATGTATGCTAAGCCATATAACTCTCATAATTGTGGCCTATTTATTTCTGTTGTTTTGTATTGTATTTATTGTTATAAGAGAAAGAACCATTTGTTGGACTGAAAGGGGGAGCTGTTGGGAGGAAAAAGATATACCTTAAACTTAAAAAAAAAGGGAAGAGGAGGGGGGGTTGAGGGAGAAGAGGGTGGGAGGGTGAGACTGGAGGGGGGGAGTAAGGAGGAGATTGTTATTGAGATGTAACTTGAAGAAATAAAAAATAAATTATAATAAAAAATTATTGCCAACTAATAAAAAAAAAAAACTAAGGGATTGATCCATTACTGTCACAGGTACTACAAAACATTTTAGAACAGACTTTCTCCACAATTATAATCTTGATTTTTCATTAATCTCCCAAGCACAGGCTGCTGTCAAACTTAAGTATGGGTAGTAGAGATACAGGCAGTGGTTCTAGGATTTCTTGACCACATCAAATATCAAATTACACTTGCACTATTCTTCCAAAAGGCTCCACTAAAACCTTGGTAATCATACTAGTCTCTGTAGTTTAGTGACAACAGATTTTAGGTTAGATCATAGGTCCTATTGATTTCCTCTATGTTAACACAAAAATGACTCTGCACTTTTGAATTTATTACATATTGTCAACACTTGTTTCAATTTAATTTAACTTGTAGAATTTAATACTCACTAGTTGTTCTATATTCTCTCACCTATGTTATATAATGGCTTAATCTTAGCATTATGCTCTTGTGGTTATTCACAGTTTAATTCTGAAGGCTCTATTCTCCAATAAGCGTAGTGTGCATAACTTTTGTCTGGGATTTCTCCATCCGTCTCATGGTGGAGTACTGTAAAGAAGAACCTTGTCTGAGTCAAAACCAGAATGACAATCTTTTCCTTTGCTCACAATGTTCTAAGCCCTGGTGCATGGATCATTGAATGTGCTTTGTTTATAAATTACAAGAATAAAAATACTGTGTTGAACTTACATTTTGACTAAATGTGTCTAAAATGCTAACAAGGTTAGCACAATAGATACTTAGCAAACAGTAGTGTTTTTTTATTCCTCCCACAGGTGTAAAGATTGTAGCCAAAGCCCTGAGTTTGATAGGCGAGCACTCTAGCACTGAGCTAGAGCCCCAACCTCAACACTATCTGTGTTGAATTAAATACTCTCCTCACTTTCCCTTTCTATAGCCTCTATAGAGTTTTCGTTATCTTATTCTATATATGTTCTCATTTAAATGGATCAAATTTCTTTAAAAGAATTATAATATTTTAGGTTATGTCAATTTCTTCATTATATATTTCACTTGTTTTAAAATCTTCTAAGTGACTCAGTATGGAATGAAGACTTCCATTGTATTTTTCTTTTTTGTTGTTGTTGTTTATAACTATTGAAGTATTTATTGTTCAGTATTACAGTGTCCGGAAGCAAAGGATGCTGATGAAACAATATTGCACTTTTGTACTTACACACTTGAAAAGGAAATGTGAATTGTGACTCATACTTAATAGTTGTAAATCGTGGACTGAAACTGTAGAATAACATCTACCTTTGACATGTTAGTTTCTACAGTTCTACTTTAGTTCTTAGCTCCTATCCTTCTCAGGTGCCAAGTCATTGCAAACTGTCTTCTAACTTCCCTCCTATTTGACAATGTTTTTAAAATATCCTTTAGCAAGGCCCTGCAAACTGCTTTGTTGCCACTTGACAGTGCCTTTGTCTAAAAACATATCTCTCTCTTTCCTCAATTCCTTTTAAATTCAGAAGTCTCAATGTTTTGATCCCAGGCAATGATGAAGAGAAAAATATCCTACTGTGCTAATGTATCCAAAGAGTGACCTTTCAGAACCCGGAATAAAAAATAAAACAAAGGTATTTAGATATTGAGATTTTTTTTCTAACTCAATCTACTTAGAATACTTATTGAAGCCTCCAGATCACTTGCAACATTGATGTCTAAATAGCTAACCCTGCAACACAATCCATTTCAGGTGCACACTCTGACCTCAGTACGTACCACCTTCTAGGTCCTTCATTTGGCTTGGATTCAACCTGGGTCTTCCTGGATTACTCTCAACACAGGCATGCTCTTGCCCCAGGGACTATTTCATGTCTTCCCTCTCTTCCTGTAATGCTCAGTTAATGTTTTACCATATCCATGTGTCTATTTGGAAGTTTTTGCTTCATTACACCTGCTCAGCAAAGGCCATAATCATCAATCTTCAGCACCCAAGCCCCATCAAAGCATTTCTACTCACCCTTATCTTTTGTAATTTCTTTTCATTGTATTGCATTTAATTTATTATTTTAAAATCAGTACTTAATTTACATATGTAATACTTACTTAAATGAATCTAAATGACGTGAACACAGTTTTTATTGTTGTTGCTGTTATTGTTGTTCAGGGTTTTTTCAACTTGTCTGGACAAGATCTCACCATGTTGCCCAGGCTCTCCTGGAGTTTATCATGAGTGCGGGATATGGGCTTGAGCCATCACGTATAGTTTCATGGCTATTTGCTTCTGCTGCCTATCTTCTTCACATACACAAAGGCATGTCTTTATTAGGAATGAATATACTAATTTATCCTTCTAACCTTTACAATTTTAATCTAATTTATTATAATTTTTCTGTTGAAGCTTTTTTTGTTGTGGTAAGGATGAGATGATTTTCTGTATCTGCTCAAATTTCTGCATGTCTTTCTTTTGAAGAAGGTTAGATAGAATTGAATTTTCAGTATGCACCATTGTAAAAAATGGAAATATGCTTTCTCTTAATTTTTCATGCCTTACAGACTTAAATAAGTAATCAACTTTCTTGCAGGCATCCTCTTTTATTAAAGATAAAATTTGTTATGAATGCTTGTTAATATATTTAATTATTTAACTTTTCAAAATAATTTGTAAAGAACCTCTCATTGGAAACCACATTGTTTAATACAAATGCTATTTTTTTAACTCCCTGAACCATTTTTCCATTCTTTTGGTTGTTGTTTTTCTTTAGTTATTGCTTCAAGTTACATCTCCATCAGAGTGCCCTCATTCCACCTCTCCCAGTTCCACCCTCCCACCCTCCCCTCCCTCTCCCACCCTTCCCACTCCCCCATGTGGACAGTCCCTACATATCAGCCCCTCTCAGCTCAACAGTCATAAGCAGGCTAAGAGCTCCCTCTTCCACTGGGGTCCAACATGGTGGCACTCCCAGGACAAACTGTCCCCTTAACAGGTAACAAAGTCTATGTTCCTGATCCATTTGGTGTAATGGTTGGTTGTAGGATAGTTATCTTGTACTATATGACTAAAATCCAATTATAAATGAGTAGACGCCGTGTGCATTTTCTGAGTCTGGGTTAGCTCACTCAGGATGAGCTTTTCTAGTTCCATCCATTTGGCTGAGAATTGAATGATTTCCTTGTTTCTGATAGCTGAGTAGTATTCCATTGTGTAAATGTACCACAATTTTGTTATCCATTCATCTGTTGAGGGACATCTGGGTTGTTTCCAGTTTCTAGCTATTACAAATAAGGCTGCTATGAACATAGATGAGGCTATGTCCTTGTGGTTTGGTGAGGACTCGACTGATTTCCATAGTGGTTGTACAAGTTCGCACTCCCACCACCAATGGAGGAGTGTTCCCCTTTCTTCACAACCTCACCAGCATGTGCTGTGACCAACAATCAATAAATGGGACCTCATGAAACTGAAAAGCTTCTGTAAGGCTAAGGACAACATCATTTGAACAAAGCAGCAATCTACAGATTGGGAAAAGATCTTTACCAACCCCACTTCTGACAGAGGGCTAAAATCCATAATTTATAAAGAACTCAAGAAATTAAACACCAAGAAACCAAATACTACAATGAAAAAATAGGAAACAGAGCTAAACCAAGAATTCACAAAGGAGGAATCTCTAATGGCAGTGAAACATTTGAAGAAATGCTCAACATCCTTAATCATCAGAGAAATCTAACTCAAGATGATTCTGAGATTTCATCTCATACCTGTCAGAATGACTAAGATCAAAAATACAAATAATGTTAAGAGACATGGTCTTTGAGGTCTGGCAGACCTACCTATTTACACAAAATCTGACATTTTCTAGTTATTTGGTCTCATATGCCATAAGCTCAGTTCTTGAATCCTTAAATATGTACATATCTCTGCTGTCCCCATGTGACTCTGACCTGAATGAGGAGCTGCCTGTATATGAGTCTGACAGCCGAACTCTGAACATTTTCCTGGTACAAAGGCATGCCTGACCTAGATGTGGTTGGCATGTCTATATTCTCTCTTGGGCACAGCCTTCTGGCTCTCATTTTTATCTTTAAGTCAGTCAGCATGTCTCATGTAGAAGCTGCACTGCTACTTGTAGCCAAGTGTCCTTTACTAATCTGTCAGGTTTAATACCTCCTGGACATCACAAGAAAGTTGACTGCAGGGCTCAGTGAGCATTTATCTGCATATGGGCTGAGTGCAGAAATTACAGGCTGTATAAACCCCACAGGCTCTGTCTCACTGCTCACCCCATGCCTTTGCTGTTGGAGCAGGCTCATCTGAAGACAGGATGTGGATAAGTAGGGGTGTGAGGCTTTTAATAGAGTTCACCTACAGGGGCAAGAATCTATCACATTTTTTCTGCATACTGGAGCTTGTTGACTCCTGAATAGTAATTTTAGGGCTGGAAAGATGATTCAGTGAGTAAAGTGTTTGCTGTGTAAACAAGAGGACCTTTGTACGATTCCAAGAATTTCTGTAAAATCCTAGGAATGGCTCTGCTTCTGCTTGTAACCCATACACTAGGAGAAATCCCTGGGACTATCATGCCAGCCAGCATAGCATACTTGGTCAACCCTTGGCCAGTGAGAGTTTCTGCTTTAAACTCTAAGGTGGATGGGATCTGAGTAATAACAACTGAGTTCGATCACTGTCTCTGAATGCACTTGCACATATGTGCATCTGTACACAAATGCATGCACTCACCCAGACACACAAATACACATACATAGTTTTCCTGTTCCATTCATGAAATGATTGACAGAAAGGCACGTGCTTTTGCCATTTCCTTTGAGAGCCTCACTTTTCTAGAAGCTAAATAAAATATTTTGACCAGTTGCTCTAAGGTATATTTATAAGTTCTCCAGACTTTCTTCAAATGAATTTCTGAAAACTCTTTAAAAATAATATTTTGTGCAATTCTCTTCTATTAATTTAACATATTATAGGTGTGTGTTATCTTTTCTCTTTTTCTTCTTGCAAAATGCTGGAGGCCATCCGGGATGTTGATTCTAATGAAAAGCCTAAGAACACTCTCCAGATCAGTATTGGCTTGCCGTTGTGGCCACGGCCAGCTAAACGCTGAAAGACCAAGGGAAAACTGTTTATGTTTTAAGAGAGTAAGGAAGAGACATTGAGCAATGACTTTCATGTGACTATTTTAAGCATGAATGGAAATTTCCTAGATATCACTTAAAGGTAGAAGTGATGTAAGTATAAAGACAAAGAGCTTGACAATATTTTTAGGAAGAATTCCTTGTATGTAATAATAGTTTCACAAAAAACAGAGACCTTGACAGAATATGAAAAGGCCTTGGAATTGAAAGGAAATATGTCTAACTTTTTTATGAGTTCTTGATCAGAGGAGGAGAGATTAAAAACAGCTGTTAAGTGAGCAAGAATTTGAATAGATTTATCTATTTCAGGATTTTAAAGATGTTTGTGAACTCTGAGTTACCAGTAGTCACAGTGTTATAGTGCATATGTACAGCCCTTTCTAATTCTTGAGACTAATATTCCATCACATAAATTACTCTTTATAATGAAGCATCTTGGCTAGCTTTTCAGTCTCTGTAAACCATTTGTGGCCTAGGTTGGTTGTTTCTATTAATCTTGATATGTTGATCTTGACTCCTCTGGCTCTCTCTAGTCCTCCTCCCTGTCTTATATAGGATGCCCAAAGCTCCACCTAATGTTTGACTGTGAATCTCAGCATGTTTTGATCTGCTGCTGGGTGGAATTTCTCATAGAATAGTTATGCTTGGTGTCTGTTCCTTTGTGTCTGTGGGTTATAGGATAGTTATCTTGTACTATATGGCTAAAATGTAGTTATAAGTGAATGCATGCCATGTGTGTCTTTCTAGGTCTTGGTTAGCTCACTCAGTATGAGCTTCTCTAGTTCCACCCATTTGATTGAAAATTGCATAATGTCCTTGTTTCTGATAGATGATACAGCTAGAGTGATCCATTGGTGGAAACTCTTTATCAAAGTGTGTCCTATTAAGGGTCAGTATTGCACAGGACACTTCTTGGGTTATCATAACTCTGGGGAAAGCTATGGTTATTATTTATTTCTAATTTGTAGATCCTAGAGGAGACAATTAATCATCTTATCATGCAAAACACATGAAAAAAAATCTTCATCTTAACTATTCAATGTGATCAAGGCCGAGAAGCTCGAGGTAGATGAAAGAGTGGGAGTGCTGGTTTCAGACAGAATCTTACGTTTCCCTCTTTCTGCTAAATAAATACGACAAATTTAGAACATTATTTTGTATGTCTAGAAATCAGATACTTTTTTGAACAAAAAGAAATTATTTAATTTGAAAGTTAAAATTTGCTTTAAGAAAGATAATAGAGCATTGCAGAAATAATTCAATGGTAGAGAGGTTGCTGAACATATGAAAAGCCCTGGATTTCAGCCTTAATATGAAAAAAATAAAATAATAAAATAAAGGCAAAACATGTTTTTGTTTTATTTTTGTGTTTTCATAGAAGTTTGTTTCCTCTGTTAGAAGGACATATACTTATGGCAAACATGAGAGCCCATAAGATTTTCTCAAGTAGATTCACACTTATCATACAACAGCAGAGACAAGTAGAATCCTAAAAGGGTCCAGGGTGCCTTTTAGGAGTCCAGTCTTGATAGGAAATAACAATTGTTTCCAAGACTGTGACCCAATGGACTTGACTGAGAGAAAAGACTTTTACCAGAAAGAAAATGACTATATCCTGGTGAAGAATCGAGCATGAGAAACAGAGTTAAAAAGATTATATTTAATCACTATATCTAGTTATGCTATTGAAATCAACCCCTTGCTGTAATTTCAGGTGAAAAAAAAAAGGACTTGCATCCTTCATTTCTTTAGAAATGAAAAACCCATATTTTCTAAAGAGCATTATATTGCAATTTTCATTCCCATAGTTCATTCCATTATGAAATAGTTTACAAGAGCCAGTGAAATGCTTCACAATGATGCAAATATTATCAGTAAAACCTTTACATTTCTCCGAACATCCTGTACTTCATCCAACCCATCTTATAAATCTTCAGTATAGTTGTTCCCAAATTAGTAGTTACCAATTGTACCTTACTCTTTAATCTATCTTTAAAAAAAAAATCAGATTCCAATTTTAGTGATACCTGCCTAGCTGCATTTGGATAACTTCTGAATTTCTCAAGAAAGGTCAAAAAAGTGTAAAAGAAGAAGAAGAAGAAGAAGAAGAAGAAGAAGAAGAAGAAGAAGAAGAAGAAGAAACTAATGCAAATGAAAATGGCATAGCTGGGCCAGGTGTGAGAGCGCATGCATTTAATTCAAGCACTAGGGAGATAGAAGCTGGTAGATCTCTGTGAGTTCGAGACCAGCCTGGTCTATAGAGCAAGTCCAGGACAGCCAGGGTTACACAGACAAACCCTGTCTCAAAAAAAAAAAAAAAAAGCAAGAACAACAACAACAACAAAAGCAACAACAACAACAAACAACAAAGGAAAATACCATGGCTATGATTGCAATACAATAGAGAACTGGGATGTAGTCAGAGCCTAGGTTTGCATTTACTCATCAAATATTTGGTTATTGAGCACATCTTGTATAACAGCTATTACTGGAGAAAGGGTGATATATTCATCCTAATAGTGAAGAAGGACTGCAGAAACCAAGCAACCCACTAGAGAAAAAGACTGGGCAGAACATTTGTAGAGAAACCTCTTGACATGTGTGTAAGAGAATATGGAGTTAGCTAAGAAGCACATTAAAAGATATTCAATCTCTTTAGCCTGTGTGGTAATAGAAAGCAAAAGCACAGAGTTCTTCCCCTTCACTAACTTCTAGGATAAAAATAATAGCTATGGTTGCCAAGAATGTACAGCAATGGGAACTAATAATTACTACTGGGAATGAGCAAAAATGATAGTGCTACTCTGAAAACAATTTGGTGGGTTTTGTTAATGAGAACTATTTGCCAAAATGAATTTGTGATTTCACTCTGAGATAATTACCTAAGATAAATTCAACCTTTCATTCACAGAAACACATATCTGATGTGTACAGTGGTTATATTTATCAACACACACACAAACACACACACACTCACATAATGAAGACAGTCTGAATTTCATTCCTAACAAAACATCTAAACAAACCATGGTGCTTTTCCCATGATAATATTATTTACTGAACAAAGAGAGAATTGGATAATACATTTATAAAACATTTCAAAGGTAGTAGCAAGGTGTCACATGTGATAATGTGTGATTTCTTCCAAGGGCATCTGCAAATGGTGAGCTCTAAGAACAAAATCAAAGTGTAACCTTAACCTCACCTACAGTGTACGTCTTGTGGGAGACTCTCACATAGAGTAGTACTTGGCAAGGTCACTGAACCAATTTCCCAATTGTCAAGGGGAATGCATGTACTTGATCACAAATTAAGCCTCATGGAGGACTTGGGAGACAGCTTATTCAGGATTTGGAGTTCGATCCCCAGAACTCAGGTATGTGGTTGTGTGTTAGGAGGTAGGATATTGGTGGATTCATGAGACTCACTGACCAGACAGAGGAGCCTACATGTACCACTATATCCAGACAAAGTTGATGGCCTCTTAGAAACTATATCTAAGTTTGTCCTCTCCTCTGAACACACACACAAACATTCTACACACACACACACACACACACACACACACACACACACACACACACCTCACAGAATGGTCAGTACCAACAAAAAGAACAGTAATTATGCTTGTTGACAATAAATAAAAAATATATAACATTTGAAAAAATAACAAACCATTTCAAATACTACAGATACAAAGCTATAAATCATGCTAAAATATATTTTATGATACCTAAGTGTTAATCAATAAAGCATATCATGTTGAGGGGACACCATTGTTTTCATTTGCCCATAAAGGTTAATAACTAGTTCATTAAAAGACCTTACATATTTTTGATTAAATATTATACTCAAATAAAACATAAGTAAATCCACATTTAATCAATATATGGAACAGTTGAAATGGTACTCATAAAAATGTTTTATCTCGGCCAGGTTTAGTGGCACACAGGTTTAATCCACACTTGAAGCAGAGTCAGGCAGAACTCTGTGAGTTTTAGGCCAGCCTAGTCTATGTAGTTCCACAACAGCCAGATCTACATGATGAGACCCTGTCTCAAAACAAACAAACAATCAAAACTGTTTCATACCTTTTAAAACACATCTAAAATTAAAATAAAATATATTTCAAAAATTTCTCAAGTGTAGTCATACATACACACGTGTGTGATTCCTTGTAGTGACATGAAGACATGGGTAACTAGAATATGGAAAAATTAGTGACCTCACACAGGGTTTAAACCTTTAAAATGTACCACATCCCTTCTCATTCTTCAAGACTCTCTAAGGATCTCTACTTCCAAGAAAGAAATAAGTAGTGCAAGCATGCCTTTTGTAATGGCGGAGTCACCATATTGCCTTAGCTCAGTGAACTGCAAATAAGAACTAGTCAAAGCTTCATTAAATAGTGATAATTTCACTGAAGTACTTAGGAATACTGATTTAGCACCTAAATGGAAGTAATCATAGTAGATTTTAAAAGAACAATTACAGAGTAAAAGGGTAGCTTGTAAAGCTTTTATTTTAAAATTCAAAATACAAACACATACACACATGTTGAATATATATGTACACACGTACATGCAAATGTGTTTGTATTTGAGTTTTCAGACACAGCATAATATAATGCAAGCTGGCCTTGAACTCACCATGTTACTAAGGATGAGTTTGCATGCCTGTTCTCCCTGCCTCCAATCGCCTGATCGCTGAATTTCAGACATGTACTGTTGTACTTGGTTCATAACACATATTACTTCCCATTTAAAAAAGTTATAGCTATAAGAACAAACATAATACATACATATATATAAACATACACACATACATGCACATATATGTATCCATATATATGTATATGCATATGAGAATATTTCATAATACATCTCTCTTAATTTTGCATGGACCCAAGAGAGTAGAAACCACCCTGTTTGTCAGGCACACAACCTCTGCTTTCCCCCACAGACCCACATTGTCACCTCCTCTACCCAGTAGTGCTTCAGTAGTGGACATCCTTGATCTCTGGTTTGACCAACACAGACTTGACCAGTAGAAGGATATTGAAGGTATTTATTCGTCAGCTTGCCCCTGTTGTTTGTAATTTAATAACGGCTACATGACCTGAGCAAAGGCCATAACTTCTATCAGGAGAGTTAACCCCAAAGCTGTAGTTTCCTGGGATTTCCAATTACCATGCCCTCTTGTTTGGACCCAGTATGTGTGAGGGCTTCATGCTGCATAAACATTAAGTCTTCAGCATGTTTTGTCTCTTCAGCATGCTTTGTCTCTGTGTCTCCTGCCTCTGTAAGCGTCACCTTTGTGAAAATCTGGCCTTAATCACCTCATTCTCATTCAGTTATTTGTTCCAAGACGCCAAATAATATATTAGCAAAAATACTAACAGTGCACAAAAAGCATTTGATAATTATAGTGACCAACTACAACAAAAACTGTATTTTGGAAAGGATAGAAGACCGTTAAATACATGCAGATATGATTAAAAGGCTTCTGAAAGCATTTTCAGTGGTGTCAGGAAGAGAACAGGGTTATGCCCAGCCCCATTTCCTAAGTCCACAATGTAAAGGAGGATTTAGTGAGATGAGTGAGAAAATGCAACAATTCAGAAAAACAGAGATGATGCATTACTATCAACTGTAAAACCAGAGATTAGCAAAAGCCACTGTGCCTGTTCTGGCCACACACAAAACAAATATATCACAGATGAAACAAGTCAGCTCTCTTGGTTTCTAGAAAACTGCTTAGAAGTGACAAATCATTTATTCAGAATTAAAGGGAAAAATAAAGGTAGAAAGTTCTTATGAATGGCATAAAAATAGTTCTTAAGAAATGGAAGAAAAATCCCTTGCTTCGACTATACACAGAATGCTGCCCAAAAGGACAAAGCTTGGAAGCAGGTAAGTCGACAGCCTAGCTCTACCAAGACAGGGTAGGCAAGTACTTCATAATTCCTGCTTTACAATTAATGTCTGTCAGAGATACTGGGCCAAAGGCTGAAGATAAGTACTCTAATGTATGGAGAGAAATTGGAGACTGTCCATGCACCCAGTTGTCAGTCATTTCTTAGTTTTGGAAGCTGCTGGCTCTGCAATTTCTATATAATCAGATATATTTATCCTTCTCAGGTCTCAGATGAGGTTGAACCAGATAGTTGTAGTCTCACAGTTAAATTTTAAGTTGTTTAGGAATTAAAAAGATATTCTAGGTCTAAGAAGATGTTTTTAAGTTGATAATGCAAGTTAGGATGGAAAACGAGTTATGTATAGAACTATAAACTCATGGAGAAAGATGAATAATAGACTATTAATATCAGTTGCAAAATACGTATGGACTAGACATTATGAATGTATGTTATACCTTATATTTTTAATAATTGTGGCCTAATTTAAAAAAAAAGAATTATGAGTTCTGGGAGAAGGGGGAGAAGGTGGGAGGGTGGGGCCAGGAGGGGTGGAGGGAGGGCACTGTGATGGAGATGTAAGTTGAAGTAATAAATAAACATAAAAAATGGAAGTTTTTGTATACTTGTAAAGTAGGAAGAGAATTTGTGCTCTTGGACATAAAGTTTATTTCCATGCTTTCTATATAGTTAATGCCAACTTATTTTCCACTAACTATTTCAACATTGTGCTAGAAAAGCAAGCACTTGTGATAATATTATTTTTACTTTTAATGTTTGTGTGTGTAGTGGGCCATGGTAGGTTAGATCACAGGAAGGATGAACGCATCCAGAACAGAGACAAGTTTTGCTCAGGAAAAAGGAACAAACAGGACAGATTCTTTCTATTTCACCATCTAAAGCATGTACAGAGGCCTACAGACACTGCAAAAGAATAATTCATTTAACAGCAGAATAAGATACTCATCAGGAACTGACATGACTCAGAGGGTCTGTGCAGTCTCTGTAGAAGCATGAAGACTGTAGTTCGAGTGCCAGCACCTCCGTAAGGACCAGAATATAGATGTTTGCATACGGATAACACCAGTGCTGTGGACTGGATGGAGATGAAGCCTCCCTGGGGATGGACAGTCTTTAGTCTAGCTCCAGGTTCACTGAGAGATTCTATACCAAGAGAGTAGCCCAAGTAATGATGGAACACAATACCTCACCTACTCTGATCTCCATGAATATGTATACATGCACATTTCATATATATATATATATATATATATATATCACATAAATATGCACCACAAACACATACATATGCACAGTTGAAAAATAACCTAATAAAACATGGAAATAAATAAAACAAAGCCATCAAAAAATTCTAGAATATTAGAAAATATGTCAGGAAAGTCAGTTCCCCAGTTCAATGGGTGAAATGGGGGAACTAAGAGTGTGTCAACAAACCTCCTGCCTTCTACCACACACAACAGTAAACTGTAACTTGTCCCCAGGACCACATGCAAGCTCTCTAACAGTGGATTCAATCTCAGAAAGACATTCCATTCATTCACTTTTTTTCTTATGAAGAACTTAATGAAGCTGAAGTGTTGGAGAATGGATATAGAATGGTTTGAGGAAAAAATGTTGATATAAACACTGATATCCCTGAGCAATTCACAATCGTAGACTGTGTAACTTCCTGTACAAGTCCATGGTTATAAGTAGCCTGATAGCCCTGCTATCAGGATTCCAATCCTAAAACCTATATGAGAAAACAGAGAGTTAATATCCAGAAAACATGGTTTTTATAAATTGATTAGAACAAGATAACAAAACAAGTGAAAAGGAATAAGAAAATTGATACTATGCATTGTCAATCTCAGATGATCATTTAAATATTTAAATATCATGCAAAAGTTGTTTGGACTCAGCAGTACTCAAGGAGTGACTGGTAAAATATACCACTGCTGAGAAAAGTCACACCAGTCACCTCACTGAAAAAATAAATTAAAAAAACATGCAAGCAAACAAAATCTCTGTTGATGAAAATATAAATTTTCATGAGCCAGCCTCACACCAAGTGCAGGAATTCCCACAATTCAAAAGTGCATTATCTTAGTCAAGATATTTCTGGTTAGTTTCAACTTCAGGGGAAAAGCAACTATAATTGAAGATGCAAGTTTGAGTTTTTATTGCAGCACTTACTACATTATAATGTAAAAGATATGAAAGAAATGGAATTCCCTACAGTGGAGTGATGATTAAAGACCGTCTGGAAAACAGGAACCATGGAAGATTAATTAAAAAAAAAAACAGAAATGAACCAAGTGATGTGGAAATATTTCCATGTGTTTTTTTTAAATGGTGGAAGTGAGAATCCATAATAATATAAGTTTGTGAAAGAATGAGAGTCCTCTATTTATGCACGTTTATCTGGGTGAATTTATACATGCAATTTTGCTTTACACAATAGTACTTACTTAGGGAAAAATATAGAAGGAGTCCTGGGTGGTCTTCACATTAGATTACCAGGCGATCCTACAGGCTTCATATGATTAAGGAAGATACAAGCACTACAAACGATTTTTTTTTTTCATTAATGAGGAGGGAACCAAGAGAAAGCCCCTTATCAGAGTACTATACCTCTATTCCAAAGCTAAGCAAACTGAACTGCAGGACTATGTTATGCAATACATAGAACATCAGGGAGTGAAAATATTTTAAAATATACATATGAAGGGCTGGAGAGATGACCCAACACTTAAGGGTACTTGCTGCTCTCCCAGAGGACTCTAGTTCTGATCCCAGCACCCACATCAGGCACCTCACAACTGTAGCTCCTATTTAGGGGATCCAACATCCTCTTGTAACCTTCTTGGTTCTGACATACAATTGGTATGCATATATACACATAAATAAATACAAGCAATTCTTTATAATATGTGCAGATGTAGAAATAGTTAATGAAACACAATTACAATAAAATAAATTTAGAAGGGGCTGGAAAGGGGTCTGAGTGGTTACTAGCACTGGCTGCTCACTCGGATGACCCTGGTTCGATGTTGAGCACCCATTTGGAAGCTCACAACCATCTGTAATCCATCTCCAGGGATCTGTCAAGTCTGCTGGCCTCATAGGTCATTGCTACATGAAGTCACCTTATCAGTTACTTCAGCTGTCTGGTGTATGTCAAGCACCTGAACACCATTCTGCTGTAAAGAGTGAACACATATATGCAAGGTATCCCCAGAGCCCATAAGTAGGGAACCATATGTCCCAGACTGGATTTGCAAATGCTTGTGATTCACAATGTGGAGATGGGAATCAAACCCTGTTCCTCCACAAGAGTAGCCAGTGTTCTTAAAAATGAAATCACATCTCCAGTCCTCATATTCTCTTTTCTTTAGCACCTACAAGAAGCTGGTTTATGTCTCCTTGACTGAGAGCCTTAATCTTCCATTTTATGGAATAAGAGTTTGGAGCTATTTGTTTAGTGTTGTTTCTTAATTTGAAATAATAATTGGATTTTAGGAGCAGAGTCATTGACTGATTTGATGTACAACTCACTACCAGATGGCCAGAGGAAAATTAGTTTGTTTTCTATATCTGATTGCAGTAAAGAAAAAAAATTCAAGCTCTCTATCAGTGACCTTACACACTGAAGACAGATTATTCTGAAGATTATTAAATGATCTGCTTCACCCTCAGATCATTTTGGAGACTCCAGAAACTGCAATTAATTTTATGCATGCACCTTCTCATTTGAAATACTCTCCCAAGGGACATCTTGGAAGTATAATCAGTTTTCATGATTCCAAGTGCTTCCACTTGAGGACAGACAAAGCTTGTTCCTGCTTGCAGAAAGTCATTGATCTAAATTTGCAATGCAGGCAGTCTTTAAAACCCACAATTCTAATTTTCTTGACAAAAGAAGATTTATTTTCTTCTTTGGATTTTTTTTGTGGTTATTCCAACTTATGAAGAGGAATTAGAAGACACAATTGCATTTGTTCTTTCTTTTAGAAAACATGTTTTTTATTTCTATTAATGTGTCCGTCTGTGTGTCTGGGTCCATGTATGTGGCATATGCCTACAGATGTCCAAAAGTCCAGAAGAAGGCATCAACAGTGTGTGTGCGCGCGCTCGCATGCTCGCAGCATGCATGTGAATGTGCATGCATGTAGATTAAATGCTTTTTAAATATAAGTTTTAATTATAATATTAAATATTAAAGTCTATTACCCGAGGACAGAGATACGAGTCAGTGGTTACGAGCATTGTCTGGTCTTACCGAGGACCTGGATTAGGTTCCCTGAACCTGCATGGTACCTCACAACAGTCTCTAACTCCAGTTCTAGGGGATTCAGTATCCTTTTCTCACCTCTATTGGCACTGCATGTATTGGATAACATACGTACATACATACATAATACATACATATATACATACATAAAAATAATCATAAACAAAATAAATTTAAATTTCAATAAAATAAATTAAATAAATTTACATCTTTAAAAAGTCTATAATGTATTCTTATCTTTCTATCTAGCTTTAATTTTCCTTTATATATTATAAAACTAAAGTAAGCATCCTTATGCATGTACATATTTTAAATAAAAAATAATTTAGTTGTATTTAACATTCATACCACTACATCTAATATCTTCTATGCTATCATATAATAAATAAAGTGATCATTCTATTTGTTATACCACCCTTATTTATGAGGAAATAATGTGGATAGAATAGTTTTACAGTTTTTCCATTGGATGCCAGTTTATCTTTCAGTAGTTAAGAGATTGGTTTGAGATGAAGATAAATAATGAAGCCTAGAATGCTTCCTGTCTCATAGTTTACACATGACAGTAAAGCAGAGCTCATGAAGATCACTTGCTTTCTGCACTCAGAAGCCCCAAGACAATTTCTTTAAGGATCTCTTCCCACTCTGAGTTAAGTATCTATGTTGGGAAAAAAATACCTTTCCTCTGTCAAAATATTCTATTAATCATCAGGTCCCTGGATCTCTTCCCACTCAGAGTTACATATCTATGTTGGAAAAAAAAAGCCTTTCCTCTGTCAAAATATTCAGCAAAATTAATCACCAGATCCCTGTTCACATGCATGGACAGATTGGTAATGCCACCATCCCATGAGAGAACAAGGCATGCAGAATGTGTATTCAGTTTCCTAGGGTTAGAGTGATCAACCAAGAAAGGCAAAATAAAAAGAAAAGTTAAAAAATATCAGAACATATTGGCTGGGGAAAACATTCTGGAAGGACAAGGTAAAATGGCTGCTGAGGGAAGGGGAGATGGTGGAGTTTAGGTACAAGAAAATGGAAGCTATATCATTCTCATCTCCTTGTAATTTTATGCTGGAAATAAATAAGGAAAGCCAGGAATGCCAAGATAGTGTTTGTAAAAACTAGATCATAGAAGAATTGAACATCCATGGTTTCATTCAAGAGAGTTACATGGACAGAGAAACATTTCCCAAACACCTTACACAATACTTTTTTGGTAATAGATAGTATAATTTTTCCCAAAGGGCATTAGAACATTTAAAGGGTGTATAATATTTCAGTTTCAATATTGCAAGTCTAAGGGGCTGTCAGAATGGATCATGGATAAATGCAATTGCTGCCAATCCTGTGGATCCTAGTTCCATCATTAGGAGTTGCATAGTGGAAGGACAGAAATGACTCCCAAAACTTCGCTTGCTTCCACTTGCACACTGTGGCATGCATATGACCATGCATACACTCATATACATAAACAAATAAACACATGCAAAAAATGAAGATTACAAGTCTTTAATATTGACTGTGTGACAGTTATCCTTCATAAAGAGGGATGGGGATGGAGACTATCAGTAAAATTGTGATTCACAATATAAGAAAGGTGGAGACCACAAGAGAAGGAGTGTTAAGTATTTCTATGATATTTAGGCCTTCAGACAATGGAAGAAATTAGTTTTTAACATCTGCTGCAGTATCAGAATTCCAGAAAAAATAGTTTTTTTTCAATTGATGAGAATTGAAAATATGGATCAATTTTCTTTGCAAGATGCCCAATGTAAGGAATCAATGTGGAGATTTATCCACTTGATTCCTGTAGCTGTAGTATCATTTTACTGCATGGGACAACATAAGCTATCTATACCACTACAACACCAAAAGCTAAGCTTAAGTTGAATGTTTTATTAGGTAATTCTGAGATTAGCATGGTGTTACACAGCTGTGACGCCAGCACTCAGGTTAAGAGACAGAAAAGGCAGGAATTCAAGAGCAATGTTGGCTACTTAGTCACTTCTAATTCAGCATGGGCTTCATGAGGAAAGTGTCCAGGACAACAACAAAATAGAAATCTTGTCCAAAGAGCAGCAGGTCTAATTTAGATTGCAAAATTTCAGATTTATTAACTTTTTAATTTATATTTGTGTGTGAGTGTGTGTGTGTGTGTGTCCACAGAGGCCAGAAAAAGGTGTTTGTTAGTTTTCCTGGAGCTCTAGTTATACAGGGTTCTGAACTGACCACTGTGAGTGCTTGGAATTGAATTCAGGTCCCCTGCAAGAGCAATATGTGCCCTTAACAAATGAAACATTTTTCCAGCCCTCCAAATTGACTTAATTAGCATCACTATAACTATGAGGTCTTCAATTGGCTCACAACCTCATTTTGCAGGTTGAAATTTTTTCAAACCAAATGTTAAATGATGGATATGAAGTCTCATAATTTGGAGGGCTGGAATTTTAATAATTTTATAGATACTGTCAATTTAATTTTAAATCTCTGTATCAATAGCAATTCATGATCTAAAAATATTAGAGAGTTTCCTGTCCCCACCTTCCAGCTCATTGGAAGCATTGGACTTACAGATGTACTTTTGCTGGACCAGGCTTTATGTGAGTTTTGTGAAGCAAACTATGTTCTTCATGGTTGTTTGACAAGCATTTTCCCAACTGATTCATCCTATCATTTCCTTCTCATAAAAACTGCATCTAGGAATTTGTTGAATATTGGGGATTTTTTTACTGTCTATTTCTTTAAAGTACCACATTATGTTAGCTACTGAAATTTGAAATGACACCATCTTAAATCCCTATGCTTTTCTCCTCAATCCCTTCTCAACTCTGAGCCATTTTTAATTAGAGAAAAACTTGGAAGCATTCATACCCTGAGGATGCTTGGGCATTATGAAATATACTGTCATCAATGGCATCACCCTTAAGAAGGTAGTTAGATCTTTCTGCAAACTAAAAGTCATGTAGTACCCTAGGAACTAACCAGCAAGGTATTGGATGTGGCTCCATGTCTCATTAAGCTGTTCAGATGACATGATCTCACCATTATGACTACTCCTTGTTCCCCATGAAGAGCAGCATGGAAACTGGTCCAATTTATCCTTTGACTTTGAGAAGTCAATAGGGAGCCAAACCAGTGGAGGAGAGTGCTTAATGCTGCCTCGGTTTTCACCTCAGGACCATCAGATAGCAGACTGGAGCTGCTGACCAATCCTTCCTTTTGCTTTTTGCCCATAAAGGAACAATGGATGAACAGTGCTTCTAAATCTCTCATGACAGACTTTTTATGTATAAGGATCAATAATGTTAGAGTACCGAAAGCATCTCCTGGTTCAGAGAATCTCTGGTCTGGATAGAGACCTAACTTTCCCTCTGAGCTGGTTCAGCTACGTTTGCCAAAAGAACGTGGCTAGAAAGGTGGACTCACCTTACACCATCCTAAAGAGATAGGTGGTCCTGTTTCTCTGACAGACATTTATTGTAGAGCAGGGATTGTGAAGGACTAACCTACCCTGTCTTGGCAGAGCTAGGCTGTCGACTTCCCTGCTACCAAGTTTT
>CAJQZJ010033615.1:3771492-3811864 GCA_907164525.1 Lophiomys imhausi | reverse complement strand
TTTACTGTTATAAGAGAAAGAACCATTTGTTGGAATGAAAAGAGAAGTTGTTGGGGGGGGGAAGAGGGTGGAAGGGTGGGACAGGAAGGGGGAATAAGGAAGGGTTTGCGACTGAGATGTAACTTGAAAAAAAAATAAAGTACTTATAAAAAAAAAAAAGAGATAGGTGGAATAGCTAAATTCTTATTGGGATACTCAACTTTTCTATCCTAGAGCCTGCCCCTAGCAAAGAAGCTTATGGGTCTTAGCCATGTGGGGTCCCAAGTTGCAGTCCTTCCTATATAATGTATAATGCAAAACACCACATTAACTTTTCTCCCTAGTCTCACCCTGGCATATATTCCTTAGCACTTTGGGATTAACCTTCATCCTAGCTTCCTTATTCTTTCTTGAAACCTTCCTTCCTTGCCATGTGGTTGCTTGTCCACCATGTATCTGATGCCCATACCAACTTAAATGGAATGTTTTTTTTCTATTCTCTCCTCCATTCATCTCCTTTGGACAGCAGCTAAGTAACCTTACAGCTGACCTACCCTCAGATTTTTTTTCTTACACCATAATAAAATTGTCCCTGTGCTCACTTTCTTAAAGTCTTTTATTTATGAGATTAAAAGCTCCCAAATGGGATTCCAATTTCCCACAAATCAGTAAGAACAAAGGAAGTCAATTACTCAGTCTGTGCAAAACACAGGTTGACCTAGATTAAATATTAGTCTACCCCTTCAAATTGAGAAATGTTTAATTTTATTGTACATTTTTAGCAATTCATCCCTAAATCTGTATAGGAATCCACACAGATTTTAATATCGCTTGACACTCAGCAGAAGAGAAAATTGTAGCATTCTAATGTTGCTAACTCATCTAATGTCAAAAAGTAAATGGCAAGGAAGGATTGTTAAAATTAGCTAGACTTCAGTGGAAAATAAATGGTTAGCCATAAAAGAATAAATACAGGTAGCATTATAAGGACCAAGCAGGTTATATTTAGGACTACAGATGTATAAATGTATATACATGCAAAAACAACTATTAAAGAAGAAACCACAAATTCAAAGAATGGGCAGGGACATTTGGGAGGATGGTGGGGCAATAAAGGGAAAGTAGAAATGTCACAATTTTGGTTTAATCTCAAAAAAAATTAAAAAGTTAAAAAAATAGAACCATTTCTTAACCACAAGGTCACTGTGACCCTTTAAAGTTTGTTTTAGTTCCATAGTTGAAACTCATGGCAACCTTTACTAGAGGGTGAGTTAAAAATATCATCTGCCTGAACATTTTATTTGTTACCATTGTGAGTGGCTGGTTAAACATGTTCTGTCCTTGAAACATCATATTAAAAACTAAGGAAACATCAGAGGCAAGGAAGAAAAGAAATCTAAAAGTGAGAAAAGCAGAGGAAAGGGAAAAGTGTGCTGCTCCTCAGGGTACAGTGTATTGCTGTGAGCCCTCAGACTCCAGCTGTGCCTGATGTTGGTAATGTGATATAATCCAAAGGGTTATTACTATCATGTCACTGAACAGAAGTGCTGGTAATTTCCCTTTGTCCTTTGAAGAATTGGGGTGAGGCACAATTTCCTGTTTTCTATGTCTTGTCATCTTGACATGGTTTATGGAGCTTTGACTGGAATTCCATTCTAGCCCAGAATTGTGATACTAATAATGAGTGATAAATGAATGTATTCTTCAGAGCACTGTGCTATAAGCATTTGGTCTTTGATAAACAGCAGCCAATTTGCCATAATTAATTTATTCTTTCACTGTGCACAGCTCATTGAACAGTTTACATATATAATGTTTATCTTTTCATAGAGGTGTTAGAAGACTGCTTTGGGATTTTTACTTCAACATATTATGTAACAATGAGTTTGAAATGTAAAGAAACACCCAAACTGAAATATTTTTTTTTGTATAATGGAAACCTTCAATTATAAGTGGTACATAGCTCTACACATGACTGACACATTCGAAATAGTTACTGACTTACCAAAGATAAACGAGTTACATTGTGCTCCCTCTCAACACACCTAAATTTGAATCCTGAAAGGAAAATTTTAGTTGTTCAAGTTCTTCCCATATGAACAATTTGAGGCAGAGAAAGTGAGGAAAAGGACTCAGAACAAGAAAGTTTCCCTTTACAATTTATGCCTCTGTGTTTGTGGGAATATTGGCATACAGTATTGTCACACCTGCCACTAACTAATTGGCTGCTTCTGAACAGAATGTTCTGCTGTGCTCTTTTCAGTATGCATCCATTTAAAATTCCTATAGAAAGAGAAATGGAGTCTTCGCGTTAACTGCTGTATAGAAAGAATTATTTGAAGAGAGCTACAAAGTAAATTCAATTTTATGGGACTTAGAGAATTATGGGAAATTGTGGATTCAAGTCTAAACAAGGAAGGCTGTGTTTTCAGTAGAGGACTAACTCTTCACTTACAGGCAAAAATCTCTATCTGGTCATATTTTCAAGGGACAACAGCGTAGCAGCAATAATGAGAACAGATATACTTTCCCCTGAACTTAGAGAGTTGGCTGCTTCCCTATGGTGTCTCCTGAGAATCCCATGAGGCCCTTTCATCCCCTCTGGCTCCTCCATCTCCTGGCACTTTGCCTTATAGTCTGTGAATCAATAGGCTCTGAGGAGGCATCTGCATCCAGAAGGAAAGCAACACTGACTAAATCTACCCCGATAAATAACTGTCTAACAACAACTAAGTACAGCAAATGTGTCTAGGGGTCAGAGTCATCATCGTAGCCAAAACCGTGTTTATTATTTTTGTTATTATGTTTTTGGTGATGGTTTGCAGGGGGGGATAGGTAGATGTTATAAACCAACTGCATTTGAATCCGTCAGAATGGAATGAATCCTTAATAATAATACAATCCTACCTCTTAGCCAGTAACCAACAATTATTTAAAGAACACTTGTAAAACCAGTGTTGACTTTTCCAGCACAAAGCAGTCTATTTTTCTTCAGTCCATCAGCAAGTGCAATGTCCAGACATCTACCTATTGACGTTTCTATGGAAGGGTAAAACTCAGAAGCTAATGAGTAAGCCATTTAAGACAACTAGTAAGAGCTAGTAATCTTCAAAGGGAAGATAAATGAGTAATGTCTTCTAGGTCCATTGGTAGAATTCGTATGTGTACTTAGACCCTTCTCTTTGGAGAACAGAGCCCACAGATTTAGCTAAGCAGGGTTCATGGGAACTCACAGAGACTGCAATGGCAATCATGGGGCCTGTTTGGGTCTGCACTCGGTACTCTATGCATGCTGTGGTTGTTTAGGTTGGAGTGTTTGTGGGACTCCTAACAGTGGTAGTGGGAGTGTCTCTAACTCCTTTGCCTTATCTGGGTATCCTTTTTGTCCTATTGGGTTGCTTCCTTCAGTCCTGAGATGACAGTTTGTGGCTAGTCTCATTGAATCATGTTATGCTGTGATCTGTTGATATCGCTAGAGGCCTGCTCTTTCCTGAACGAAAACAGAGGAACAGTGGATCTGGGTGGGGGCAGATAATATGCATCCAGACATATGTACTCAATACTTGCAGTCTCAGAGAATTTTTGTAATCTATGATGAGAATAGCATTTTGTTTGTAAGTTCCAAATGCTGAAGAGTTCAACTCTGTATACAGATACATACCAAGAAATACGGCATCATTATAAAAGATCTTCTGTTACCGCTGCTTGTGTTTTAAGAGAGTCTGGTTGGTCTGGGTCTCACAGTAACATTTTCATTTCCTGGGCACTAGTTTGACAAGTACATCTGACCTTAACCTGGTCCAACATGAATCAACTAAAGAGATATTCCATAATCAGTAAATCTGAAAACCTCTCATATTTTTTTTCCTTTTGGAACATACCTTTGTTTGGAAATGTCAGTAAATAAAAGTTCGTGAATTTCATTAAAATTTGTAAAACTTCAACATAGTAGGGTTATATATTGATAAGAGTTAGTTGGTTTCTTTATTAAGACATTTCAATAAAAATTACCAATTAATTTCTGAAGATGTATTTCTTTTTTATATATGCAGCTAATGATTGTGTGTCATTTTAAAAATGATAGTCTATTTAACAATAGAATATTATGCTTGTGTTACAATATTTAAAAACATTCTGTTGCTAGAGGAGAAGGTATTTGGTATAAAGATTTATGAATAAAAGCGGAAATTACAATGGCACATTCAGAGTATTGTACCCACAAATGATCCAAATCTGTATTTAAAACTAGACACAGAAGAAAATACAAATAAATATCAGAAAATGTGATAGGAAGTTTTTTATAACATTTATTTTTTGAATAAAAGACTTTTTAAACTTTGAATGATAAATTCATACTAGTACTACTCAATAATGATTATGTACCATGATGAATAAGTAAGAAATAAAATATACCAGTTAGACATATTTTTTTGAGCAGTAAATCCACAATATAAACTTACATGAATGTAATGATTGTTCTGCACTATCCACTTTAGTTACAAAGTCATCTGTGGGACGGAAGAGGTGTTGAAGCATTTAGGAACACTAACTAGTCTTGTAGAAGATCCAAGTCAGATCCCAGAACCCACACCAGATGACTCACAACCGCCTATAACTCAATTTTCAGGGGATCATTCACAGTCCCTTTACTTCCTTGTGCAAAGGAGTCTGAGTTAGCAAACTCTCTTTGCCTAAGTAGTTCAAAAACTGGAATGAAGAAAATGAAGATTATTTTTATTCATGTGACTCATCTAGAATCCCACAAGATGTTTTCTAAACAAAGAGAAACAGTAATCAACAGATATAGAATAAAATTTGTTCCCTAGACCAATAATAAAGAATGAAAGCCACATAAGAATTGAAATTGACTGTGTCTTAACTCACCTGCCTTTATATTGTAGATAAATTGATTCCTCCTGAACCCATAAGCAGAAACTATTCCTTTGAGATATGTAAATTATTTAATTAACTTGTATTATTTTCATCAAAGCAATAGATTATAATTTTTATTAATTTAATTTACTTTTAGAAAAAATTTCAAATACACCCTGCACTTCCCTAGCAACTCTTCCTACCTACCTCCTCCCCACAAATCTCTCTCACATACAATTATGCCTATTTTCTTTGTTCTGTTGCCCACTGAAGTTAAGCAAGGTCATCTGGGTGACTGTGGGTTTGGAGTTATCTGCTGGAACTCAATGGCTCTGTATACAACTAATGACAATGATTCTTCCGTCACAAGAAATTATCAGTAGCTAGGAGATCACAGGAAAAGGGCGAGGCCCCGTGATCCCTCTTCCTTTCTAGACTGACTATTGATAGAGACAGTACTATATGGGCCCAGGGTGGGTAAAACACATGAGTTAATTGGTCACTGATTTCATGGAATCTTCAGTGGCATTACACAGCCTTCACTCCATTTTCCAACACCTATAAATATCCCATCCTGTTTTCCACTGTGTTCACTACACTTTCAAGTGGTAGTATTGGCAGTATAAATGTCTTGTTTACTACTTATTAGGTAAGAAATATTGAGTTTCTTGCATTCAGTTAACCTAATAAATACTGGATTTGAACACATATGATTTATATGTGAATTTTAACCTGCCGTATTTCCATCTTGCACACATTTGAAAGGAATAAAGTTATGATGGATGCCAAGGGTAAAGGTATAAAAGACATGGTAACTGGCTATCATTTCAGAATATTGTGCATCACGTTAAAGGAAAGGAATAGACAATAAAGATATTGAGAAAAGTCTGTGATTTTGCCTCCTATGGACTCTACTTTTTCAAAACATAAGCCTTTGTCAAAGTCTCACTGGACAGGAATTTAATCTGATTTGTGGGAAAGAAAGCAGTGTCGCCCTTCTCAATGACTTTCCTCAAGCAATCAATGAGAGAAGATGTTCATGACTCCTGAGGAAAAGGTAAAATAAGATACGAAAGAATTTTGATTTATTTAAGAATTTTAAAAATATGTCCCCAATGACTCATCAAACATGGCAGAATTTTGATGGAATGAGATGGATGGATGGATGCATGATCTGCAAAATCACATTACTAAAACCACTCTGACCTGGAGATTGGAACAGAGCATATTAACTTTATTTCTGTACAATATACTATCATTATAAACCTTGTGTTCTCTAGTCTGATACATATATATATATATATATATATAGTGTTTGTGTGTGTGTGTGCATACATATATGTGCATAAATAAAAGTGAATACATATTTTACAAATGAACTGGGGTTTACACAAGTTGAGTTATACACTAGTTAATGCCTGAGGCCCTGCTTTAATATGATTCAGGAGGAGATAGATGTGTGTGATTTATTGTGTTCTGAAATTTCATTTTAGAATCAGAAATAAGGTCCTCTCCTCCATCTCAATGATCAACCATACATAGGAATTTGTAATTAGTGAGACTCTAGATAGACAGGAAATGCAGTTTTACCCTAAGACATTAATCAATATTACTCTTTGGGCCTTTTGTTTCACTTCAGGGCGACTCAGTTGTGCCAGTGCACTGTGTCAGCCTGTGTGGTCAAAGTTTTACAGATGTATATTCTGTGACTTCCTCTGAGCCCTTAGTATGGCCCACACTTCCCATGGTCTGCCTTTATAGCGCTATTGCTCCCTTTCTGACAATTGAAAATGTGCCACATTTCCTGTGATGCTCTAGCTGTTTCCTTTGCACTCTCTCTCCATCCACAGCATAGCTGTCTTGAAAACTGTGAACCCCTGGACTTGATTTTCTCTTAACTTGCCAGCCCTGCACTCAAGTTTCTACTGCTCCAACCAGCCTTTTTCCCTTTTTCTCATTACACATGAGATAATGGCTTTATGACAGATTCAAGACAGCTTTTCTTCTTGCATTTTCTGAGTTTCTCCTCTGATTTGAGCTCTAGGGTCCAATATCATTAACTTAACTTACTTTACAAATCTTTGACCCTCCTTAACTGTCAGCTCTTCCCCCGCAGTCCTACCTCACATCTTAATGACTCTCTTGCTATGTTCTCACTAGTTACTGACAAATTAATGGTGATACAACCTCCATGACAAAAGGTTGCATCAGGAAGCTTAGCAAAAATATGATTTTACTCTAATGGAAGGTTAATCAACTAGGGTGGCACTGTGGACTGCAGATGAACAATTAATTCATGAGAGACAGTACATGTTCCACATGATGTGAAGTGTGAGATAGTACATGCTATGACCCACATGGTGTGAAACATGAGACGGTACATGTTGTTACCCATATGACGTGAAGTGTGAACTCTGATGCTGGCACCAGTTCTCATGACCCTCAAGTCTAAGTGGTGACACATGTGGCCAAGAAAACATGGGTGCTTGACATAACAGCCAAATGACCATACAAGCTTAGGAAAACCCTGACAGCAATACGAGCTATTGACAAATTTTCCAAATCTGTGCCCTATGAAGACATTGCCCTTGTTGCTCCAATCAGCAACAATCCTGCCCTCTGTCATTAAAGGGAATGGTACCATCCAAAGCATTTTATGATACATGAACAAAAGATGACCAAGAAAGATAAAAAATTCCATAGAAAATTGGTTCTAATTAGACTGACTTTTGTTTATTTATTTATTTTACTATTTATTTGATTTTTTATATATATATTCATTTATTCACATAGCTAGATAGCTATTTTGGTGAGTATCTCATGCCATGGCATGCATGCTGAGCTTAAAGAACAACTTTAATAAGTCTACTCTCTCCTTCTGCCATGCTGGTCATCTGGTCAAACTCAGGTTATCAGGATTGAAGACAAGTGCCTTTACCTGCCGAGGCATCTCACCAGGCAGATTAACTTTCTAAGTATATTGGGCACTGGAGAATTGGCCAATGGGCAAAGTGCCTACTGCACAAATATGAAGACTTGAGTTCAGATTCCCAGCACTCATATAGAAAGCCAGGTATGGTGGTATGTTCCCTTAACCCCAATATTATGATGATGGAACAGAGACAGGATGATGGCTGGACAGCCTAGTGCGCACTGTGAGTAACAGGTTCAGTGAGGACCTTGTCTCAGAAATAAGGTGGAGAGCTGCAAAGGAAGACACCTGCATTGACTCTGGCTTCTACACATGCATTCTTGAGCATGCATGAATGCATATGGACATTCACATTTACATGCATACATGGAAACACACAGACACACACACACACACACACACACACACACACACACACACAAAGGAGCCTGCTCTTTGTCCTCTGTAATATTAGACAATTTGCTATGTGATGAACATAATCTCAGATTCAAAGAACCCTATCGAATTCTTAATAGATACAATGAATCTTGCAACACATTGCAGAAATAACGGTGATTTTTTTAAAGCCCTTAATTACAAATCATAAATCATACCCAGTCATTTCATTATAAACTGCTGCAAGGTTTCTAAGCATTGAGGTCTCGCAAGAAAAAAAATCTGTACATAAATATTAGTATTGATCCAATAAAGAATAAATTGGGAATAACATTTGAGTATTAGCAATGTTTTCTCTACTCAGAAGGACATACAGATAGATACTGTGGAAAACCACCAGAGTAGCTGCTGGGAGCCTCCATTTCATTTTGAGACAATGGTTGGAATCACATTATATTAAGTAACTCTGTATACTGGGTCTTTTGAGGTAGGAATAAGAAAACACATTGTGCCAAGTTTAGCTATTGTGAGTTCAGAGTTCAGGAGAAAATTCAATTCCTCTGGAAATGAGTGCAATGGAACAGCTGGTCAAACACAATTTACTTGCTCACTGAAATGAGCTTAATGATTTCTGGGGAAGCACAGAAGAGCTTACTAAAAAGGGTCATAAAGAATATCAACCAGATTTAAGACACTTTTGGTTTAAAAGGGCATTGGCTTATATACTGTGTCACAACCTTCTCCATTTCTGAAAGCAAACCATTGCAAAAAACATAAATGAAATATATATATATATATATATATAATCTACAAAAACAGAAATAAATATTATAATGATTCACCTAAAACATAATTTTGTTTTTGTTTTCGAGACAGGGCTTCTCTATGTATTCCTGGCTGTCCTGGACTCACACTGTAGACCAGGCTAGCCTTGAACTCACAGAGACTGCCTGTCTTTCCCCCCTGCCCTCAGTGCTGAGATTAAAGGCATGTGACACCACAACTGGCAATTACAGACAGCTGTGAACTGCCATGTGGGTGCTGAGATTTGAACCTGTTCCTTTGGAAGAGCACACAGTGCTCTTAAGTTTGTGCTCTTAACTGCTGAGTCATCTCTACAGTACTAAAATGAAAAAAAAATTAAGTTATTGACAGCTTATAGCTAAGATCTTTGAATACTTTTCATAAATTCTAAGAGTAATAAAAAGGGTAGGAGAGGTGGCCCAGCAGTTTAGGGCGTGTACTGCTTTTGCAGAACACCCAGCTTTGGTTTTCCATTATCTACATCAGGAAGTTCGCTGCCACCAGTATCTCAACACCAGGAGATCTAACACCCTCTTTTGCCTTCTGCAGGCAACTGCAACCATATGGCAGACACAGAACATTCATTCATAAATAAATAGAAACCTTAAAAAGTAATATAATAAAGAAATTACAAGAGAAGTAATAACAAATTATGAACTAACAAAAGAAAAACAGAACTTTTTTTAAGTACTTTATTTTTTTTTCAGGTTACATCTCAGTCGCAAACCCTTCCCTATTCCCCCTTCCTGTCCCACCCTTCCACCCTCTTCCCCCCCCCACAGCTTCTCTTTTCATTCCAACAAATGGTTCTTTCTCTTATAACAGTAAATTCTATACAAAACAGCAGAATTAAATATGCCACATTTATGAGAGTTAAATGGCCCAGTATACCTTCCCAATGTCCAGTTCATACATATTTGGCCCCCGACTTTAACCTTCTACCTTCTAACCATCTCCGTGAGTTTAAAGTTCTATAACTGACTTAGTTTTCATACTAACTTGCATCACTATTATAACCATCTTCTTAGATCTAGAACGCCCTCTTGATTCCTAAACAACTCAAAATTTAGCTATGAGACTCAAGCTGTCTATTCTTCAACCACCTCAGAGAGCTGAGAAGGATAAATATATCTGATTGTATAGGAAGTGCAGGGCCTGCAGCTTCCAATACTAAGAAATGACAAACCAGTGACTACCTGGACAGTTCCCATTTTCTCTCCATACATTCCAGCATCAGTCTTCAGCCTTTTGGTCCTGTTTCTCTGACAGACATTTATTGTAGAGCAGGGATTGTGAAGGACTAACCTACCCTGTCTTGGCAGAGCTAGGCTGTCGACTTCCTTGCTTCAACTGCAGACAGACTGCTGCCCAAAAAGGACAAAACAGAACTTTTGTCTGAAATAAAACTCATTTTGGGAATCTGGCATTCATTATATCCTAAATATAGTATAAAAACATGAATCTGATGTCACAAAGCAGGTAAACTATGGATAACATTTTTTATTTCATCACTGCTTCTTCCCCTTCCTTTGATTTAAAATGTTATGTAGTTTTATCTGTATGAATGTTTTGGCCTACATGCATGTATGTGCATCGTGTCCAGTCAGCGCCTGAGAAGGCCAAGAGAGGGCATCAGATCCCCAAGTATTGAAGTTATGAAGGGCTGTAAGCAGCCATGTAACTTCCAGGAACTGCATACAGGTCTTCTTCAAGAGCTGTATGTAATTTTAACCACTAAGTCTTCTCTCCAGATCCATCCTCCTTCACCTTTTAAACTATGTTGAGATACAAACTTGTAGAAAATAGTCAGAAAATGATGTTGGAGTAGGACAAATTTGTAGTGCTTATTCTGGGATAATTTTATGTAATTTGTACCCTATAGTTGATGATGTCAGAAAGCCATGGAATGGGAAAATGGAGAGAGACATGGTTGATACAGGATAATCAACCTAAACCACTTGTTAAAACTGATAAAACTGGACAGAAAGGATTTGGCGTCTGCTTTTCCACATACTGAGCCCTGAAGCTAAATGGCAAGTACACACTCACATTTGATCTACCCACAATTTCTCTTTCTGAGTAAAGATAAAATTTCAAGGAAGGGTAGTTCTAGCAAAAGGACATGGGGGGGGGGCGTTATGCTGCAAGATGTCTTAGCAGGAAACTGCTTGTTCACCAGCCTGATGTCCTGAGTTTGATACCCAGAACCCAGATGGTAGAAGTAAGAACAGACCCCTGCAAGTTTCCCTCTTACTGCCTGCTTTGCCCACCCCTACACATATATACAAGCAAACAAAATAAATGAACAAAATTGTGCTATATTTTTCAAAAGGACATAGAAAGATGTGAGATACGAAGTGGTAGCATAAGAAAGACACAAGAGAAATGCAAAGACTAGGGTCTGCAGTATAGCATGATATAGAAGATTAAAAAGCAATTTCATAGCAGTTACAAATCATTGCATTGAGGGTAGAAAATAGAACTGGCCACCACAGGGCTTAACAGGAGTGACCACTGTTCTTCTGGAACTTACCAAATAATTAACTAAAAATGTAATTTTCACAACTGATCACCCTTTCTCTATGGTTTCCATTTAGACACATGATCATTTTCATAAGCATACTATTTCCCTTAAAACTATTTTCTTGGGGTTGAAAAGATGGCTCAGGGTAGTTAAGACAGCTTGTTGCTTTAGGACATGATCCATATTGGGTGGCTCACAACCACCTAGGACTCCTGTTCTAGGAGATCAAACCTTTCTTCTGTCCTCTGGGGGAGTCTACTCACAAATACACACACACACACACACACACACACACACACACACGCACACACACACCTCCACACCATTAATATTATTATTAATTCTGTGTATAAGTATGATCAACACCAATATCTTTGCAAAGATGCCTATATTTTCAACCAGCAGTAATTCTAATGATTAGACTAAGAACTTACTGGTGTATGGAAGTCATTAACACAGTTTCCAAGTTGAATTGGTCATTGCAGAGGGATAGGTCCCAATGGCTGTTGGCATGTGTTGATGTCAGCCTTAATTGCCTTTAAAATCCTTGGCGAGAGGCCAACAGGTATTTGTCTATACCAAGACTGTAGATGTAATCTCAAATATTCTGATGTCATACCAACGCTTTATCTTGTTACAAATTTTAGATTACAAAAGTCATCTTGGAATGGTAAACTTTCTATCCTCTTTTGAAGGATGGAGGAAAGTGCTATTTCTGTATTTTTAATCACTGAACTTCTAATTTCAAAAAGAGCCTCCAGAGGGAGACTAACAGATGAACCATAAATCTCTCTGCCACATTCCTAAACTCATTGCCTCTTCCTGGGCAATTCTGGTCTAAGTCCAACTTTTCAATTTGAATATATATTACAGGCTATTAGATCTTTGATTCTGCTCAGAGGAAGTTTTGGTTGTTTAGTTTTTCTGTGTGTGTGATCCCTACCATTCATTAAGAAGGCAAATACTGCAAATTTCAGGTTATCACTTTGGGAAATATTTTTACATTGACTGAAATATATTTGTGGTAAGACCATAATATGTACTTCCTCTCCTTTTATTTATTTATTTAATTAACAAATTTGAAACAGAATCTTTAGTCCAAGATGTCCTGGAACTTCCGATGTAGCTAAGAATGTAAGAATGGCCTTTAACTCCTGATCTTACAGCTGCACCTACCATGAGTTAGATTTCCGGGGGTTACATCATCTCCCCACAGTGAAGGTTGTTAACTTATTTACATCAGAGGCTGGGGATATAGCTTAATGTTTAAAAACTTGCTATATAAAGTAAACGTGTACAGATTTATATGTCAAAAGCACATAACTAAAGCTGTTGATTAAAATTAGGAGGATTAGAGATGTAATGTAGATGATAACAGTACTTACATAGCATTCGCCAAGCCCTGAGTTCTGTTCCCAGCACCACTGAAAACCAGGTGCTTGAGAGACCATGCCTCAGTGAATAAAGTGGAAGAGTGGTCCAGGAAGACTCTTGATTTCAGCTGTGGGCCCCCACATGCACACCCCTTATTCTTGTGCCCACACACATGAAAACATGCTTATATGTGTACATGCATGAAACAAACACACATAAAAATATAAAAAGAAAAAAACATAGAAGCCAACAGTTTCCTCTGAACTGTTCATCATTTATTTCATTGTGTGACAGGAACTTTTAACATGAGGTATATCCTCTCGACAATAAAAATGGTAACGTTAACTGCCATTACATGCACACTGCTGTGCAGCAGGTCTCTGCAACATAAGCTCGCCTGACTGAAACTTTACACTCAGTGAGATCAACTCTCTTTTTCCCTCCTTCTGGTTCCTCTAGTAAATATGAGTTTACAATGTGTTTGACATTTTCAGGTCACTCAAATAGATGTGTCCATGGGACCACTGAGTTTTGTTTGTTTGTTTTGTTTTGTGACAGTGTAGAGTTTTCATTAAAAAATAGAAGTAAATAGCATTTTTACAGTTATATTCATCTTTCTCTGAAGGGAGGGGTGACTTGTGAAATATTATGTAGGCTTAGCAGGGCAGCTGCTATGAACTAATAACAGTTGTGACAACACACACACACACACACACACACACACACACACACACACACACACACACACACCAAATCCCAGTACAGGTATTTAGGCACACAGTCCACTCCCCCCACCATGTATAAATTGGCAATTGTTAGGTTCTTGGAGGGGAGATTTTTTTCTCTAATAGTGTAGCACCTCTTAAATAGACCTCTCTCGTGTGGAAGGCCACACATCCAAGAATATCTGGGCAGCACATATTGGTCTTGAAGCATAAAACATAAAAGTAAAGTTGTATCAATAAAGAAGTGGGGCTGAACTGGGAAGACTTGGGGCAATGAATATGATCAAACCACATTGTATGATATTCTCAGAGATGTTAAGTAAGAAGTTATATTTTCCCTTAAGGTAGAAATCTGCCATGTTTTGCACGAGTAATAAGAACTTAGGGAAAAAATTGTCACAATGAACTAAGACGTTAGGAGGGGAAATGTTAAAGAATACATTACAAGTCATTGAAATCTGCAAGCACTCAGCCACCCCTCTTGTTTTTTTTTTTTCCTTTATTTTTTATTTCTTCAAGTTACATCTCAATCGCAGTCCCCTCCCTATTCCCCCCTCCAGTCCCACCGTCCCACCCTCAACCCCCCATCCTCTTCCCTTTTTTTTTCTTTTAAGTTTAAGGTATATCTTATTTCCCCCTACAGTTTCCCCTTTCAGTCCAACAAATGGCTCTTTCTCTTATAATAATAAATACAATACAGTACAATAGAGGTAATTAGGCCACAGTTATGAGGGTTATATGGCTTAATGTACATTCCCAATGACCAGTCCATATGTATTTGGTACCTGACTTTAACATTCTACTATCTAACCATCTCCATGAGTTTATAAAGTTCTCTATCTGACTCAACATTCATACTAATTGCAACACAGTTTTAAAAGTATCTTCTTAGATGTATAACACTCTCGACTCCTAAACAATTCAAAATTTAATTATGAGACTCTATCTGTTCTTCAATCACCTCAGAGACCTGAGAGGGGTAAATATATCTGATTTTATAGAAAGTACAGGGTCTGCAGCTTCCCAAACTAAGAAATGACATACCCGTGGCTGCCTGGACAGTTCCCATTTTCTCTCCACATTACAGCATCGCTCTTCAGTCATTTGGCTCCGCTTCTCTGACAGACATTGATTGTAGAGCAAGGGTTATGAAGGACTTACTTACCCTGTCTTGGCAGAGATAGGCTGTCGACTTACCTGCTTCCAGGCTTTGTCCTTTTTGGACAGCATTCTGTCTACAGTTGGAGCAAGGGGCTTTTCCTACCAAGAGATAGGCTTGCGACTAATTCAATCATCTCCCACTGGAGATTCTTCGATGCTCATCTTCTACTTGGAGGAGAATAGGGGGTGCTGTCAGGAGTTGATATGTCTTGATATAAAAAAATCTAAAGTTACAAAAACATCTTTGAATGCCATATTCTGCAGATCTCTTGAGGTATTTGAAGAGGCCCTATCTATCTCTTTTTTTAATAATTTATTTTTTATTTCTTCAAGTTACATCTCAATCACAATCCCCTCCCTACTCCCCTCTCCAGTCTCACCCTTCCACCCTCCTCCCCCTCAACCCCCCCATCCTCTTCCCTTCTTTTTTTTTTTTTTTTAGTTTAAGGTATTTATTTTTCCCCCCAACAGCTCTCCCTTTCAGTCCAAAAAATGGTTCTTTTTCTTATAACTATAAATACAATACAAGACAACAGAAATAAATAGGCCACGATTATAAGAGTTATATGGCTTAGCATACATTCCCAATGTCCAGTCCATATGTATTTGGCACCTGACTTTAACATTCTACTATCTAACCATCTCCATGAGTTATATTATCTCTTATATTAGGGTAAGCAGATGTTGCTTGTCTCTTAGCAGGTTTATTTCTGATTAGCTTAGCAAGTAACTATAATAGGCTGTCATGGTACCTAACAGAATGACCGGCTTGCATAACCATTAGTTTTCATTTCTTAATTATCCTAAACAGTTTATGACAGTTAGTAGTAAAAGGCCGAAACATCACATTTCATTTTTCTTCTTTACCTCCTAACCCTTCCATCCCACTTCTCTGGGGTGGGGTGTCCTTATATAACAGTCCCTCATCTCAGTTGAGAGTTCGTATGAGGGCCAAGAGCCTCTTCATTCATTGGGGATCTACGAAGCAGTACCATCAGTGAAAAGTGTCTCTTTCCCTGGGAGAGAGAACTAGTAAACAAACAAATCAATAAGCATACAATAGATAAAAAAGACTAAAAAAACATAAAAAAATATAACTAATATATAAAAAATAAATAAAAAATAAAAATTAAAAATAAGAAGTCTATGTCCAAGTTCCCTTTGGTGAGTTAGTTGTAGTATTGATACCTTCTACTATATAGCTAAAATCCTACTATAAGTGAATAGATGCCATATGTGTCCTTCTGAGTCTGGGTTAGGTCACTCAGGATGAGCTTTTCTAGTTCCATCCATTTGGCTGCAAATTGCATAATTTCATTGTTCCTGATAGCTGAATAATATTCCATTGTGTAGATGTACCACAGTTTTTTAACTCATTCTTCGGTTGAGGGACATCTGGGTTGTTTCCAGTTTCTAGCTATTACAAATAAGGCTGCTATAAACATAGATGAGGAAACTTCCTTTGATTCCATGAAGAGGCATTTGGGTGTATACCCAGAAGTGGTATGGCACCCCTCTTGTTTTGACCCCCGTTATAACTGCTGTGCTAGATTACAGCCAATGCTCTTAAGAACAGGAACACTGAACGATGCAGCTTGAGTTGTCATCTGTGCCCCAGTGTCTGTACAATTTGACACCACAAACCACAGAAATCAGACTCTGCACCTACCTTACTTTCTTGTCTGTGAGAAACCACAGCTCTCACTGTGTAAGGAGGGAAAAAACTAAAAACAGGGAAGTCTATGGGGATCATTCAGGCCCTTAGGAAGTGTTTAGAGCATCTGGATGTTGTCACCAGTCTTACTTTTTACGAACTCTCTGTGTGGAGTTGTGAAGAAACTATTAGAAACTTGTAGTTCACATTGCAAATTTTTTCTTCCTTCCCTCCTCTCGCTGTCTCCTCTCCTTTTCTACTTCTATCTCATTTAACCATTTAAATTCAAAACCAAAGAAGTATTATGAACTTAGTGAGCCCTACAACAATTGGCCATAGAATAAATCTGAACTGTAGGATATGGTGTTGGGACCCTTCATACATATTCATAAGTTGTGAGGCTTTTGAAGGTTTCAAAAGACTTTTATGTGAAAAACATACCTCATTAGATTTTTTTACAAGGTACCTTGATGTTTTCTTTTAATGGGAATTAAAAGAAATTACTTAAATAACCTCTCGATAAGGAATAGTTTCATAATGATAATTTTCAAAGATAATGAAGAGAGGGCTGTGTAATTCTTATCCGATTTCCTTTATTGAATGCAATTGTTCCAACAGAAACAATCAATACTGCAATGCTACAATCAGCACACCTCTGCTTCATTTGAATCTTACTAGGTTTCCCTCACTTCGGAAAGAGATCTGTAATGCCAATGATACTGAGATGGTTCCGAAACTGCCTCAGCCTCTCCTGATCTAGGACAGTATATCAGATTGTCTTTGATTCTGATGAAAGCTTTTGAGAATTGGAAAGAAGTTGCTTTTAGAATGTACTTCAATTTAGCTCTACCATATTTTTTTCTTATGATTACATGGGTTTATACATTTTTTGGAAGAAGACTACAGCAATAAAATGCTGTTACTATGATTTCTCAACTGTTGTGGGGAAGCTGGCTATCAACAAGGTTGATTTCTCCTGACGACAGCATTGTGCACTAGGTGGGATGTGTGTTCTCTGCAATGGAAAGCTGCTTTGGACCTCTTTCAATATCTATAATTTGGAAGTAAATCACTACACATATTCAATACTCAAGAAGGGGAGATTCAAGCATCTTGTCTTGGAAACTGAGAGATCACCTCTAAAAGATATTTGTGGTTCTGTTTGTGGGAGAGCAGTATCTCTTTGCTTTGTCTCTCTTTCCTTTCCTTGCTCCTCATGTTCTTCTTTCCTCACCCTCTGTTTTAATTTCTCCCTATTTAGTTCACTGATACTTGTATGAGGACAGGCTTATTTGTTTTACATATCACAATGGGAGGTAATAGACAAAATATTATGCTGTGCACCAGACTGCTGATACCTCTTCTGGCTGGACCATTCTTTAGGTTGGTTACAGTTTGTATGTACAGGCCCTCTGAGATCCCTCCAGGTCTCACTCTGTTGAGTATACTTTGTGTAATTTTAATATACTCCAGATGAATCTTTGGCTTTGCCTTTCTCAGATATTCAGCCAATTATTTCTTCAAGGACCTTTGATTCTTCTTCTTAGAGAAGGTAATGGAAAGGTCTGGACAAGGTCTGGACACAAGACAGCCATTTTTATTGAAAGTTTTCCTTTTTGTTTATAATATGCAGTATTGATATTGATTTTATAATAAAATTGTTCAGTGCAAAATGTTATGCAATGGCATTTTATAAGTAAATGTTGATATTCTATACAGATAATGTTATTGACTTTCACAATTATATTTCTTCTTTAAAATTGTCATGTTTTACAAACCTCTTTTTTGGATGGGCTCACAGAAGGATAAAGTGTACAACCTTTTTATACATCTGACTTCAAATTATTTGTTCCTGTTAAGTATGATATTTATGGATTATATTATTTAATAATATAAATAAAATACTATTTATATAAGAAGAAGTAATATATCCACAAATTACAATATAGATGTTTGGATTTTACAGATATGCTTTTCTGGAAGTTCCAGAGAAAAGCAGAGTACTTTTAATGTCTTCATTTATTTATGCAAATATTATATGAATAATTGTTTACTAATACTAAGTACTTCAGTCAGCTCTGAGACAAAGAGAAAGTATTGTTATTTTCATTTGTATATGAGATATGTTAATATGTTAGTTGGCCTTTTTGAATGTTTCCCCAGAAATGCTTAACTTTTTTGCATTTTTTAATTTTTGTAATTATGATTTAATTACAGCATTTTTCCTTCCCCCAAATCCTCTTATAAACATCCCCAACTCTCCTTTAAATTCATGGTCTCTGTTCAAAAAATTTAATTTAGCCTTTGGATGTTTTACATCTAATTTAAATTAATGTAATGTTATCAAATGTGTAAATCCTTAAAGTTATTTTAGTAATTTAGCTTATACTAAAGAATTTGATTGTTTCTGGGTTTATAATTATTGGCAATCTAAGAAAATCTCTAATAGAAGTTGGCAAGGTGGATCAGAAGTTAAGAGTAATATGGCTTTTCAGAAGGATCTGTGTTCAGTTCTCAGCACCCACACAGAGGTTCAAAGCCTCCTATAACTCTAGCTTTATGAGAATTGACTCTTTCTTCTGGAATCTTTAAGCACTGCATGTACAAGATATATATATGTAAGATATACACACATATCTTATAATATATATATATGCAGAGACACATATAGCTCTCTAAAAGGCTTTAAAAACTACATAGACTGAGCAGGTTGTGCTTTAGTATTTAGGATAAACACACACACACACACACACACACACACACACACACACACACACTTAATGAAAAAAATAGGCCATGATTTTGAAAAGAGCAAGGAGAGGATTGTAGGAGTGTTTGAAGGTAGGAAAGGGAAGGGGGAAATGGATTAATTATAATCGCAAAAACTAAATAAATAATTTAGAAAATGTCCCCTAGACACCATCAGTCCATTACTGCATTCCATTACTTTCAGTAAACATTATTGTTGTACTCTCCATATTTTCCCTTTTTTATCTCTTGTTTTTTGTCAGTTTAAATGTTTTTCAGTGATATAATTTTGGAAATAATTTTTCTATATATTTCAATTCATTTTTGTCTTATTAATCTGTTGTAATCTTTCTAGTTTGGGGCATGTACATCTGCTGCTTCTATATAATGAGTACAATTAATTAAATAATATTGTAATTAAGACTAAAATTTTGATATTCAATGCTACTTTAAATTCATTCCGCACTACTGGAGAGATGGTGCAGAGGTTAAGAAGGCATATTGCTCTTCCAGAGGGTGCAGGTTCAATCCCAAACACTTATGTCAGGTGGATCACAACTGTCCACCAACTTCAACTCCAGCTTGGGATATCCAATCCCCCTTGCCCTCTGCTCTCTGTAGGTATTGTACACATGACACACACACACACACACACACACACACACACACACACGCACAAATACTTAAAAAATAAATTAAATTGTTCAAAAATTCATCCCATGTACTTAACTATTTTGCTCTCACTGTTGAAATATTTGTTTTATTATGAGTCCTTCATAAAACTCTTCCTTGTTAGTTGTGTGTATGTATGTGCATATAAGTGTGTATGTATGAATATGTATATAAATGTGTATGTATAAGTATGTGTATGCATGTATGTGTGTATGATGTTTATAAAGTGTATTGCCACATATGTGTGTATGTTTGTGTGTATGTGTACATGTGTGTATTGCTATGTTCATTTATATGGGTGTATATCTGTGTGTATGTATGGATGTGTGTATGTGTGATGCATGTAAACTATTTATGTGTGAATGTGTGTATAATCTATGTGTGTTAAAATTCTCTTTCTGTAAAGCTTGAGACAACCATATCTACTTAAAGTTAATTAATGAGAACATTAAGAATACATTCTCCATTTGTTCAGCCCTGTTTGTTTTTTACTGAGTGTTATACTTCAACTAATCCTTTTCAGATATTATTCTTGAAATTCTCTATGTTTTGTCCATCTCTTTATCATGGAACTTTGTTTTGTGTGTGTGATATATGTACAGATTTATGAGAATGTGTCCACTTGTATGCGTGCTGTTATGCCATCATGGGGAGAACAGAGGTCAATATTAAGTGTGCTCCTTTATTGTACATACCTTATTTTGAAGTAGGGCCTCTCATTAAACCTAGAGTTTATGGTTTACTCTAGGTCAACTGGCCAGCAAACCCCAAGAATCCTTCCTATACTCCCCTGTGCTGAGGAGTCAGGTCCACAGCTGTGTTTGACTTTTAGATGGCTGCTAGGAAACAAACTAAGCCATCTTCCAAGTTGCTGGAATTCCCTTTACTAACTTTTGACTGGGGTGGAAGCAATACATTTTAATATTTATATATAAATTTAATATAAATATTTGACATGACAATATATATTTAAGAACCCATGGCACCTTATTCCAGCATCATCAAGCATTCACACTGGTATACATACAGAGCCTTCTGTGGGACTTGCGTGTTGTCTCTGTTGTTTATTTTAATCTCAGTTTCTGTTTATCTCTTTTCCCTGGTTTCTGATCTGAACCATATACATTTCATATAGTCTTTCCTATTTGGAGATCAATTTGTTTATTTGTAATTGTTTTTCTCCTGGGTTTTCTGTATTTTGTTTATTTTCGTTCTTAAAACATACAACTATAATAGGCCTTCAGAAAATGTACTATGACTAGTTTCTATCTTTTCTGTTTTATCATTTTCCTCTATTGTAGTTTATCTGGGCACCGAACAGACATATAGCAATTATTTTTCTCAACAAAAGAAAATTATGATGTTAGCGTTATATGATCTTTATTCATGTGGAGAAGTCAGCTCAGTCTGGCTAGTTTTAGTTGGCATATTTCCTGAATGTGGCTCTTTAAAATTTTTTTTGTTTAGTGTTTGATAATCTATATTTTCATAAAGATACATTTGATTCAAACATGCAGGCAAAAAAGGAAATATGTATCTCACATTTCGCTAACTAATATTTGTTAAATATGTACTCTATGAAGCCATAGCTCTTAGCAATGATCTACATTTGCATGTACATCATTTAACATATGACTTATTAAACAATATGACATTGAACAACAAGAGCTGGTCCTGCAGAGACATTGGTAATAATACTTAGATCCACTTTCCATACTCAATTTTCAAATATTTGTATAGTTTCTTTTTTCTTTGATGTATTGTAATGTTGGGGCATTTTTATGTCATGCAAAAAAACACAAACATGGTTCATGAGAAAACATTTAACAAGACCGCCCTTGAGGGCAGGTTGGTCTGAAAAAAAAAAAAAAAAACAAAGATTTATGAATATATGTTTCTTTGTTTATTTTCCTGGTTTTTTGTTTTGTTTTGTTTTCCCCATGGATTCCAACCCAATGTTTATGTGCCCAGAAGTTTTCACAATCACCTTCTGTGATTCTGGGATAAGTAGCATGAACTGCAATTAATGGAAGTGAAACAAGAGTTAGTGGAAGCACTCTCCTTGTCTTAAAAATCTTGAGAAAAAATAAACATTGTGCCTTTATTCACATAGTATCTGTTTGGGGAGGTGTGAAAAACACTAATGAATGAAATCTTGACTCAATGACCACAGAGTGTCCCTTTATCTAAATGGCTGTAGAAATCACATCAGTGCTTTATTATCTAAGAGTAAACCAAGGTTGTTTAAAGCAGAAAGGATTTTTTTTAATTATATTAAAGTTTCTAATCAGGAATCAAGCTAATAGGTAAATGAAATGCACACTTCACATCCATTTGAGTTTCACTAGACCTGGCTTGAATGAAATGCTGAAATAATTCGTTCAGTTGCTAAGAAAACCTGCAGGTTCAAAAGGTTACCTTGTTCACTGGAAGTAACAATCTTCCAGCAGAGCCTCCCTCCTTGCTGATTTTGCATATAAGAGAATCAGATGAAGAAGAGGATTTATGTAACAAACAGAGCTTTCAAAATTATGCATAGTTTATATTTCATAAATAAAAATAAGATGGTCCAGAGAACTAAGCCACCCTGTGTTTACCTAATGGTACGTTTTTTAATGCTTGTAAATAGTCATATTGCAGTTTGTATATTTCAGTTCTTCATTCTCCTCACCTCCCACTGTGTTCGCTCATTCAAGGCTTGCTTCATAGGGACAAATAAAACAGGATCCAGAGCTGTGTATGCAATTTAAGTTCAGATGGCTTTTAACACTTACAGCTTAGACTTTGGATACTCTGTCATAGTTTCTTTGGGGCAATGCTCCTGATAACTGTTTTGCTAAGTCTAACAGAAGCTCAGATGCAAGCCTGCACATGAGACCCATCATGCTAAGGTATAATAATTCTGTGTTTAATTACCATAGTGCTAGTTATAAAGGAACAGAGAGGAACATGCTTGAATAAATAAGGCATGCAGTGTGTATGAGGGAGGCAGGCATATATAAGAACTTGCCTGTTTTATCAAAGACTTTGTAACTCAGGAAACACAGAAGGTTTTCTTTACAGAGATAATAAATAAAAAAAGAAAAACAAAAGGCACAGCACATAGGTTTATAACGGGAGAGTTTGCTTTGGGACGGGTAAGTGTGAACACCAATTTCAGCAGTTACATCATCCAAGGTGCCTATCCGAATACTCTGCCTTTCAAAGTCCCTTAAAGTACTGAATGTATTTATTTGCTAGGTGCACTAAATGAGAAATAATCAAAGTCATCCTCTGCTATAAATGCCTCCACACCTATTCTTACTTCAGTACTGCTCATGATTGCCACATCATAAGTCTAAGTGCCCAATGATAGTCTAATTTAGTGTAAATGTGGTATTTATCCATACAATAGAGTACTAGTCACGCAAAAAAATTAGAAAACCAGGTTGTTTGCAGGTAAATGGTTGGAATGGGGTTAACACCATGTTAACTGACATAAGACTCAGAGGACCAAGAACCATATATTTCTGTCTCATATGGAAATCTACAACGAAACAAAGACCTGAAAATAGAAAAACCTTTTTGGGAGAAATGAAGGGGATCAGAGAAGAGGGCAGAGGTCATAAAAGAGGGTAATTGAGAGGGTGAATATGTTGCAAAACACCAATAATTTTTAAATTTAGCACATGAAAGAAAGATATGTGGAAGCCTAAGCTTTTTATGTAATGTGTAACATATAACATACTCAAAAATATTAATTACTGTCTATTCTATGTTAATATTTCAATTGACATTAAATATTTGTACTAAGATATTAAGAAATCAAACAAAAAAAACATTACTAAGTGGTTGAAAACTTGAATTTGGAGTTCAATAATGACCGAGCAAACATTAAAGGAAAAATAGGACTTAAGTTGGATGTTGTCCATCTTTCTCTCCTTCAGGTTCAAAGAAAAAGAATTGGTAAGAGAGAATTTAAGAGAGTGTTTTGGGAAAGAGAATAAAACAGTGTGATGGGACATGAGATTTATGAAGGAAACTGAGAAAAGCTCAAACTTAAATTTAAGTTGTGGACTTCACCTTGCTATCAACTAAAACTGATCTCTGTTTAGGTGAGTTTCACACACAGCAAATGTGGACATGGAAACTCTTAGAGAGTAGCTCTTTAAAGTGATTCACCACCCAGTTTTGACTGCATTCTTCTAATTGTCTATGTCTAATCAAAAGTGTGTGAGAAGGAAACAGGAGGAACAGAGCGCAAACACCTTTCACAGGTAAGAACACACTGTTTCAGGTAATGTGATTTCTAGAGTAATCAGAGTAGGCTCTTGCAGGCTCAACCCTGAGTCTGAGAAATAGATCAAAACATAACAGAAAATGGAATGTTTCAAAGGGGATATGCAGTGCAATGCACTCTAAAGAATCATTTGATTTCACAAATCCCATTAATAATTATAAGGACACAATTTAGAAGCTTTTATCCTAGGGGCTTAACCAAACTAAGATAAGGAACAGCTCTATTAACATTGGACAGGAGAATAGGACTGTGTGGACTGGAGTCCCAAAGAACATTCCAGCAGACTCACAGGTAAGAACAAATCCTCTTAGCAGTTGGTGGCTTTGATAATGTTTACAGAGCATAAATCCTCTTTCCTCAGTTAACCCTCTCCTTACCGCACTGGCTATCACAATGATGAGAGTTAAAGAGCAGATTCCTAACAAAGCGGCTTCAGATGGAAAACATAGGAATCCTGATGCTAAATTTATCAGAGAAATACTTTAAAGCATGTATTAGAAAATGTGAATCATTTGAGTGTTTGATCTTAGCCAGTCTAAAAGGTGTGAGATGGAATCTCAGAGTCGTCTTGAGTTTCATTTCTCTGATGATGAAGGATGTTGTGCATTTCTTCAAATGTCTCATTGCCATTAAAAATTCCTCCTTTGTGAGTTCTAGGTACCTCAAATGAAAGCACACGCTGGTGAGGTTGTGGAGAAAGCAGAACACTCCTCCATTGCTGGTGGGAGTGCAAACTTATACAACCACTATGGAAATCAGTCTGGCAATATCTTAGAAATCTTGGAACAGCCTTACCTCAAGACCCAGCCATGCCACTTCTGGGTATCCACCCAAACAATTCCTAACCAAACCACAAGTACATATCCTCATCTATGTTCATAGCAGCCTCATTTGTAATAGCCAGAAACTGGAAACAACCCAGATGTCCCTCAACTGACGAATGGATAAAACAATTGTGGTACATTTACACAATGGAATACTACTCAGCAATCAGATGTAGGGAAATCATGCATTTACAGCCAAATGGATAGAACTAGAAAGGCTCATCCTGAGTGAGCTAACCCAGACTCAGAAAGATGCACTTGACATCTACTCACTTAATTGGATTTTAGCCATAAAGTACAGGATAACTATCCTACAACCAACACACCAAAATGTTCAGGAACATAGTCTTTGTTACCTATCAAGGGGACAATTTGCCCTAGGAGTGCTACCATGTAGGGCCCCAGTACAAGAGGAAGCTCTTAGCCCTCACATGACTGTTGAGCTGAGAGAGGTAGATAGATATGTAGGGACATGCCACACCAGAGGAGTGGGATGGGTGGAGGGTGGAACCGGGAGGGGTGTAAAGAGGGCACTATGATGGAGATGTAACTTGATGTAATAAATAAACATTATAATAATAAAATAATTAAAAAAGAAAATGTGAATCTCTCTCTCTCTCCCTTCTCCATTCTTCCTTCTAATCCTGCCCCCTCTCTATTAGCAGTATGCAATGTATTAAGTAGATTTGACATTTCTTTACATCTCTCATGTTTTTCACAAAGTGAAAGTTATAAAATGTTCATATGCTACATCTGCAACCTTAAACCTTTGAGGCAGAAAATAAGATTATTTGTAAGATCATGTTTTTAAGGTAGAGTGTTGATCATAATTTCTCATCAAATTGTGCCCCAAATAACTGAATTTGAAGAATAAAACATTAGCAAATAAAGAATGGGTAGGGGAAAAAGCAAAGTTTTGGGGAAATATCAGATAAATAACTGTTCTATAACAAAAGACAAAGATGGATAGTTGTCATAACCCCATAAATTTACTGACTTGATCTTATACTAGCAAATTACCAGAATAAGTCTTACTAGCTATTGACAAATTGTTTGTGTAAATGTGATAAATGAATAAGGTGAATGGAAGTGTTGTAACCAAAAGTTATTTGTTCCTTTCACTCATTTAAACTTTTTCACAACACTTGTTTTCTAATGTTCTAAACAACATTTTAGCCCCACTGCACCGTGATCATGTCACTAAAAGGCAGACAATGTTTCTTCCAGGGCTATTAGCTTCATTACCTGTGAGTATCACATAATGCTCCTGACAGATTGAGTAAGTGTTAGAGCAAATGGAATAATGAAAATTGCTTGGGACAGTATAATAGCTATAGATGTGAGATTGTTTGTTCATGCTCTACCCTCCTTCTTCCTGGGGGAAAAAGATGGAATGAATTACACTCATGTTGATTTGCATAACAAAACAGGTCTCCTGAGTGAATAATTTTGATTTTTGTAAAAGAATTCCCCACAAGTCTCTTGTGTTTCTACATGCTTTTCTGAAGCAAAGGACAGATTGGTTAGTTTTTGAGGGTGTTTCTCTGGGGCAACACTTTGGCAGGTTGGCTGGCAGACCTCTACTTACTGGGATTTTGAGTTTTCTCATCCCCACATGAATGACTGTGTGTGAACAACATGCTGGACTATAATGTCTCACCTCTATAGCAGGTGGTGTGAGAGTTCACTCTAGCTGCTGTCTCTGGAACCTTCAGGAAACTTCCGGCTGTATCCTTATTGGAAAAACAAACAGCTTATCTGAAGAAAAATCACTGTCTGATGAAAAATGTCATATTAAAGCTGGACCATGGTAATCAACTGTGGGCATAAAGCTCAGTTATCGAGCTGATGTCCTCATGCTTTGTGATCTGAGTAGAAATAATATACGCATGTTCTGAAGCCTTTATTGGTTTCAGTTTATTCTTTGCTTCATAGTTCCACTATTCCAGGGATGAAATCCTATCATTCCTGTGTTTCTGAAGCCACCTATGGATATAGAGTGTAAGGTACTGATGGGATGAGATCTTTGTGTGTGTGATATAAACTGTTTTACCAGACAAGACTGTGTGAAAGAAGAAGGTGGTCTGTGAAAAAGGGAAGGAAGAATCTGGTTAGTTATCACAATATTAGTAAAAGTAACATCCAGAGATAAAGTAAGGCTTGGTTCTGAACTTCAACAGGTACTTATATATTATGTGTATAGAAGAAGAAAGGAATCGGTCCAGAAAGAGTTAGATAGGATAGAGAATAGAAGTGAAAAAGACCACAAGTCACACCTCATCAGAGGGAGAAGCATTTAGGCACTCTCCCAGGTCATGCAGTGAAGTTGGTGGTTCAGAGATGTCACACTAGGTAAACATAATGTTTCTCTCCATCACTTGGGACTACGACGTCCAGAATGAGGCAGTGTACAGTGACAGTTGCATAGATTTGAGGTGAGATACACGTCAGTTTTTATTTTTGTTTTATTTATATATGTACTTATTTTGCAATGGGGCCAGGGGAGATAGGAGCAGAGCTCAGGAGTGCGTTCCCTTCTCGCACTTTGGAACGCAGGTTGTCAGGTTTCCCTGAGACTTCTCACTAGTTGAATGTATTATTTTCACTTCTTGTTCTTTCCTTCATCTTAGCATAGCCATTAAATCCTTTTTGTCCCATCAGTTACTTCACAATTCAGCACTATGTTAATCTATTTTGAAATTTGTACATATTGTCTCCCACTTAAAACAGCTAATAAGGTTTCTATTCAATGGTCATAAGACAATTTTTTCTATATCAATTCACAGAAAACCGTGAAATTTTCCTTATGAAATGTCTTTAATTAGTATGGTATCTCATATATAATTTTTAGCTTAATTGGTTACTATGTATAAAATCTCAGTATTTCCCAGGGGAATCACTCTAGAACATATTTCTGTTATGATCATTTCCTGAAACCTGTCTACATCAATGTTATCTATATCTGTTTGATTCACCCTCCCTTCTCTCCTCCCCACTTCCCTCCCTCCATCTTCTTTCCTTATGTCTTCCAGCTTCCTTTCCTTCCTTCCTCTCTCCCTTCCCTTTTCTTTCCTTCTTTCCACCCCTTTTCCAATTTCCTTCCTTCCTTCCTTCCCTCCTTCCTTCCTTCTTTCCTACCTTCCTCTCATCCTCCATCCTTCCCATTTCATACCAGTCACTGTCTATTTAGTGAATCCAATGGGAAAACCTGATGGAAAACATTAGCAGGGAAGGCAGATAGTCAGCCTGGACACAAGAAACCTCTGTGTGTTCACAGCTTTCTAGGCAGCTCAAGGTGTTACACATAAGCAGCAGATTCTCACCTCCTGTGGAACCTAAAACATGGGTTCAACATAAGACAGCATCTGTTTGCTGTTCTGTGCAACACCCCTGGAGATACTTCCGCCTTATTCCTGTTAACCCAGGAAATGTAGGTAAAGGAGAAGTAATATATATATATATATATATATATATATATATATATACACACACACATATATAAAATGTTGCCTTGCAATATGAATAGTGCTTCTAACACTAGAACTGAGCTGCGGCTGGGAATAGAAAATGAAGGGGAACATATGTGAATTTTTTGTGACATTATCATGAAGTCAATGTCTTTCCATGGAGTGAAATATAATTTCACATAATTGTAGGGTATCTGTTCTTGTTTTTGTTTTTTATTTTATCCATCTTGTGCTTCTGGAGATATACATCACTAAAAGTTTCTTTACCTTTTCAGAGGTAGCAAAGAAGAACTTTGGAGTAAAAAGAACTTCAAGTCTCTGGTAAATCTGTGGAAACGAAAGCCTGTAGGAAACACCTGTGAAGGATGACTCCCTCTTAACATCAGCAATCAGGGTGCTCTTCACATACTAGGAAACCTAAATTGCAACTATACTACATGTATTCTATGTAAACATGTTCTATTTGATTTTCAAACATTTAACATTTTTATTTTTATCTTTAAATTCGAGTGGCCATAGTACATTAACAGTGCAATAGTGAATATTTTAGTCAAATAAGGTAACTATTTTCAGAAGAAAATATTGTTATTCATTTATAATCATTTATATTTTGATGAAATGCAACTAAATTTATATATTTTCTTACTTCAATAAGGGATTAAATTTTAATTTTCTAAGGCTTGATAGAATAATAAAAAATTAACAAAATTCAAGGAAGAGTAGAAATTGCTGGAAGAGAAGGGGACGTGTTATGTTCACATGGGCTGTAAATTTTTCATTAATGAATATTTAACTACTTAATTACTGACCAAAACAGTGAAACCAAGCAAAAAATATTCTTATGCAATCTGCTTGCATGAGTCAAATGAAAACTTTCTAATTGTATATTTTTTATCAGTTAAAGATTTAACTACCAGTAGAAACAATGGAAATATATGTGTGCTTATATTTGCATATAATTGCTTTCATATGCATAAGCACACTTTGGAAGTTCCTCATGAGAAAAGCTGAAGACTTTTGCCTCTGGAAGAAGAAGATGTTTCTAAGTTGGTAATGAAAGTTAGGATGGAAAATGAGTTAGGTATAGAACTTTAAACTCATAGAGATAGACCTATAACAGAATATTAATATCAGTTGCCAAATATGTATGGACTGGACATTGAAAATGTATGTTATACTTTATAATTTTCATAATTGTGGCCTAATTATTCAAAAAAATTATAGTTCTGGGAGAAGGGTGAAAGAGAGGGAGAGTGGGGCTGGAAAGGGTGGAGGGAGGGGACTGTGATGGAGGTGTTACTAGAAGTAATAAATAAACATTAAAAGAAGAAGAAGAAGAAGAAGAAGAAGAAGAAGAAGAAGAAGCACATGGATGAGACCTGCATAATGACAACAGTTTACATGCTGACGTGGATGAGGGGGAAGTTCATAAGGCCTCCCTCTCAGAGCTGCAAGTACTTAATGGTTGTCAAGAGAGAAAAGGTCTCTATTATCCTTACATGATTCATCCATAGAAGTGTCTTCTGATAGGCTATCTAATCTGAAATGCTGAGACACAAACATATGTCCATAGGAGTGACACTAAATGAACTCAGATAATGTGTATATGTGTAACAATATTAATGAAAGAAGACAGTATATATTTTGAAAAAAGTGGAAAGGACCTGAGAGGAGAAAGAGGGGGATAAAGGAGAGGTAGAAATGATGTGCATATTGTACTTGTGTAAGAAGTTCTCAAAAAATGATAATTAAATTCAAAATGACAAGTTACAGCTTATGACTCTATATTATCCGAATAAATAATTGGAAGTTATTTGCCTAGTAAGTCAATAATTTCCACCTGAAGATTTCATGCATGTCTGCATGAGTCAGTTTATGCCAAATATGAGTAGCCAGAAGATGATGGCTCAAGGGGACATCATGTGTACACAATGTGATACTATTCAGTTAACCTTTAAAGACCCAGGAGACACAGGTGAACCCAGGGACCTCATGCTGAAGGAAATAAGTCAAACTAAAAAGACAAACACAGCACATTTCACTGTGTGTGAAAATCTGAAATTACCAAAGCAGAGAGTACAATGTTCACCAGGATCTGGTGGGAGAGGTTTTTGGAAAGGTATGACTCAAAGGACACAAAACTTAAAATACAAAGTGGGAATAAGTTAAAGCAAACTCCTATGCATTGTGATACCTGTGACTATTATATATTTGAACATTAATGATAAATTTTTTAAATCTTTAAATTTTATCATTTGTTATTTATTTGTGTCTTTTTGTGTTTGTGCCTATGTATATGTTTGCACACATATACGTTCCTGAGGAGGCCAGAAGAGGGCATCAGATCCCTTGAGCTGGAGTGGGAGTTGTGAAGCGTCCTAGGTGGGCACTGAGATCTGAACTCAGGTCCTAAAGACAGAACTTCACACGTTATTAACTGCTGATGCATCTTCTAGTCTCCATATTAGGTTTTTCATATGTTATCACTAGGCATGCAAAAAAAAAAAAATCAAACTGAAAAGTCACCAAAGAGAAACATAAACAAACACAAAGAAAAGAAAGAAAGAAAAATTTTTGAAGAATTTCACCTTTTAAAAAAGAATCTGTGCATGTCAGTGGATACACTGTGGAGCACAACCATAAAGACAACTTCTTCCAATGGACACTGCTTGTCAATTATACAAAGGGATTCTACTGCTAATGAAAATTCAAAGAACCTAAAAGCTGTCTAAAAGTTTTGCTTCTTTTTCTCTGTTAGCTTTTCAATCCCATCTCATTTTATTTTGTCTCTTGCCCTGATTTATTATGAAAATCAAACACTTCTCATTCATCAATGATTTAAAAATGCCAAAAAATGTGTCTTCAGGTTCAAAAAGCCAGTCTCTCTGTCCTCCCAGGTCATAGGGTCTACTGAGGAAACCAAGGAGTGAAAAAGACAATTCTAGTGCTGAGTGACAACTGCTAGAACATGCTAAAATTGGAACACTCCTAGGTTACTGAAGAGAAGATATGCACACATCTGATGGGAAAGCAGGATTTCTCTAGGGGAGCATGTGGGAGAAGGTGATGCTCTATCCATGCAGGAAAATCCAGAGAGGGTGAAGCTTAAATATTGCAAAAAAAATAACTTGGCACTGTCCTGGAGCAAATCTAGACCACTCAGATTTTACATTTAATTTAAACTTTATCCTGAGGCCTCTGGAGAGCCATCAGCCAGATTATTAGCAGTGGAGCTGCTATTATCAGGTTGAGGTACAGGAACAATGTCTCTCCTTCAATGTGTAAGGCAGATTGGAAGAGGAAGAATATAAGGCAGTTCCCACACAAACAGAATTACTTGGGAACTGATGATTAATGATTGGAAGGAAGGAGAGACATGATGAATAAATAGAGGTAGATGTGGGTTGACCAATTCATGTTTGGTATAGCAAAACTACAGAATTCCCATACCTGACGGTATCTTTCTTATATGACATACATATGCTTATAAAATTTTAATTTAAAATGAACTATGAATATTTGTTAGTACAAACATGTTCTTTCTAAAACTGAGAATAAATTCATAAAAGAAAACCATCAACATTTATTTGAAGTTTGAATTTAACCAGATGTCCTCTATTAAGTCAGTCAAGTGTTCTGCAGTGGTGAATTAGTGTACTTTTTCCCTTCTCAAACTTTGGTGTTTTGTCATGTAGATATTGGTTTATGTTTCATTTATTGCAAGTTGTAACTTTAAGTCAGGGATATCAAATCTTATGGAAGTTGAAAGTAGAATGTTATTTCCCACAAGCTGTGGAGATTTTGGACTTGGGGTGGGATGGAGAAGGTCGGTCAGTGGGTCTTAACATGCAGTTTGATAAAAGCAAGAGTTTATGGTGAGTTCCTGACAAGTGTGCTGACTATAGCTAACGATTGGAAGAAAGAAATTGAAGAGGCCATCAGAAGATGGAAAGATTTCCCATGCTCATGGATGGGTAGGATCAACATAATAAAAATGGCCATCCTACCAAAAAATATACAGATTCAATGCAATTCCTATCAAAATACTACCACAATTCTTTATAGACCTGGAAAAAGCAATTCTCAACTTCATATGGAATAACAAAAAAACAAGAATAACTAAATCAATCCTGTACAATAATAATTAAAAAAAAACATCTGGAGGAATCACCATCCCAGATTTCAAGCTCTAGTACAGAGCAATAGTAATAAAAACAGCATGGTACTGGTATGGAAACAGACCAGTGGATCAATGGAATCGAATTGAAGACACAGAAATGAACCTACACACCTATGGTCACCTATTTTTTGACAAAGAAGCCAAAACCGTACAATGGAAAAAGGACAGCATCTTCAAAAAATGGTGGTCAAACTGGATGTCAAAATGTAAAAAAAAAAAAAAATTACATTAGACCCATACTTATCACTTTGTACAAAACTTAAGTCCAAGTGGATCAAAGACCTTAACATAAGGCCAGTCACACTAAATCTACTAGAAGAGAAAGTGGGAAAACCCTTGAACTTATTGGCACAGGAACATTGGTTCCTTAACAGAACACCAGGATCTTAGCTCAGGATCTAAGATGAACAATCAATAAATGGGACCTCAGGAAACTGAAAAACTTCTGCAAGGCAAAAGACACTGTCATTCGAACAAAACAGCAGCCTACAGATTGGAAAAAAAAAAAAAAAACTTCACCAACCCCACATCTGACAGAGGGCTAATATCCAAAATTTACAAAGAACTCAAGAAATTAAATGCCAAGAAACCAAATAATCCAATCAAAAATGGGGAACAGAGCTAAACAGAGAATTCACAAAGGAGCAATCCCTAATGGCTGAGAGACACCTGAAGAAATGCTCAACATCCTTAATCATCAGAGAAACGCAACTCAAGACGACTCTAAGATTCTAACTCACACCTGTCAGAATGCCTAAGATCAAAAGCTCAAATGACAGAACATGCTGGCGAGGGTGTGAAGAAAGGGGAACCCTCTCCTCCTCCATTGCTGGTGGGAGTGCAGGCTTGTGCAACCACTATGGAGATGAGTTTGGCGATATCTTAGAAAACTTGGAATAGCTCTGCCTCAGGACCCAGCCATACCACTTCTGGGTATACATCCAAATGATTCCTCACCAAATCACAAGGAAGTTTCCTCATCTATGTTCATAGCAGCCTTATTTGTAATAGGTAGATACTGGAAACAACCCAGATATCCCTCAACTGAAGAATGGATTAAAAAAAAAATCTTTGATGCATCTACACAATGGAATACTACTCAGCCATCAGAAACAATGAAATTATGCAATTTGCAGCCAAATATATGGAATTAGAGAAGCTCATCTTGAGTGAGCTAACTCAGACTCAGAAGGATGCACATGGCATCTATTCACTTATAATCAGATTTTAGCCATACAGTACAGGATAACTATACTACAACCAATGCACCAAAGGGAACATGAATATAGACTTTTTTTTCCTGTCAATGAGACACTTTTCCCTAGTGGTGCTTCCTTGTTGGCCCCCAGTGTACGAGGAAGCTCTTGGTCCTCATATGACTGCTGAACTGGGGTAGGGGACTGTTACGTAGGAACACTCCACTCCAGAGAAGTGGGATGGAAGGGATAAGGGGTAGAGGCTGGGAGGGCGGAGCTGGGAAGGGTGGAAAGAGGGCACCAAGATGGAGATGTAACCTGTAGTAATACATAAATATTAAAAATAATTAAATAAAAGCTGAAAGAACATTTGAGTGTGTCTAGTTATAATATATTGATAAATAAGATGGTGTGTTTAGCTTGATTGAACATTATTAATTATACATGCATGAAATATTGCACTATTCCCTGTTATGAACAACTTGAATGCTTTACTGCATCAGGAAAATATACATCAAAGCAAATTTAGAGTTATGTTTGTTTGGGTTTTTTTGGTGTTTTAGAGTTTTTAAAGATTAAAGGATAATGCAGATAACCATAACTAGTCAGAGTGCTAAGAATAATTGTCGGCTAGTCCTTTGCAGCTCATCTACATCAGCCTCTCCTAGGCTCAGAGAACATGGTAGAAGGGCACTGGAAAGCGTACTATAGATGCTAAAACAAGAGGAAACATGCTGGTAAACAGTGCCTACTGGAAATGATATAGCTGCTGCACCCATGAACTCTGATTCACTATGGTTACCTACACAGGATTTGCACAAGATTGAGCCCTTGGCATTCCATCCTGGGTAATGAAGGGTTCCTGAGGCCTCACCCCTCCCCTGGTTGCTTGGGTGGGGAAATCATTTATCTTCATGGTTTTAGCCACTGATACAGTGGTTTAGTATATGACCTCCTTGGTTCAGTACATGACCTCTGACCCACCTTCTTGCAAACAATCTTAATTAAACTTAGTACGTCACACAAAAGACAGAAATGTAGGTGGACAACTTGGGAAAAAAAGGGTTTAGAGGGAGTCAGCAAAGAATGAGAATGGGAAACAGGAGATGATGTTCAGTTATATGATATAAATGTATGAAATTCTCTTAAGAATAAAAGTAAAGACAGAAGAAAAGGGAACTGAATTTTCTCCCTTCAGAATAAATTCAAGCTAAAGTACTACAATGTGCTTGTTTTTATTCTTGGCAAAGCCTCCGGACTCCATGGTAGAAGTTTATATGGGAAAGTAAAGCAATGTCACAGGATTGGAGACAATAATTCCCGAGTTTCCTAGTTGAGTAGATTCTTTCTTTCCACCTTTTTTTTGGGGGGACCTATTTTCAAGTCAAGAGACAGAGTTACTGAAAGGCTTGTCTGTGGTGGACTTATTCTTAAGCCTCACGGTCATATGCTCATTTAAATTTTCAGCAGTTACAGTAGTATATATTAATGGTATCCAAGTTTGAAATATCTGCTTTGTAAGAGTATGACTCAGAAAGGTTTAGAAATTCACCAGAAATATGAGCAGCTGGTTCTGAAGTAGCCATGACATTATGGGCTTATGTAGCTTGGGGAAAGACCACCACACTACTTGAAGAGGACCCCTCTTCTGTCTCTCCTCCCCAGACTTTTTGATCAGTATATGGAAATTAATAAATTGAAACTGCATAGCAAATGCATTGAGTCCATTGAATGAAAACCTTGTCTTAAATTGTTGATAACATTGTGGTGTGTCCTCATGCATGAACACTCATTTCATCTCACATCAGCATTTCTGTTTAGATTTTTTCCCTTAAATGGTCCAGTTTTCCACATCAATTTCTGTGCAGTTTTAAATGATTAGATATAAATGGATGTGATTCTGTGGCATTGGTCAAGGAATTAATTCTGCTTATTAGGAGTCATTTTATATTCCTGTCTTGTAATTGATATTTGTACTGAAACATCTCTGTGAACACAAAAAGCTGGACCATGCTTTGCATCACTGAGATGCCATCCTTGCAGTGTGCTTCATTGCTGTGTTGCTTTATTAAAACCACCAAAGGAAGTGTCATTTTCAAAACTAAATAAATAGGAACTATCGTGGAACAGAGCCAACAGATGTATGTGTTCACATACATGCAGACATCTGTGCACATGAATTCTACATTCTATTTCTGCATGACAGCAATCTGATAAACTGTTCCACTCAGGAGACATTGTTTCTGCTCCCCCAAGACAATCATCATTTTCCCAGTCTGTAGTTGAGCTATTTATGCATATTTTTTGTCTCCCCTAAGGTCTTTTCAGGTAGCAACTGTGTTTAATTCGTCTTTATATATCCTGCCACGGTTAAACATAGCTTTGCATACTGTGAACACTAGTTAAATGTTGCCTAATAAAATGGCATGAAAAGTAAATTTTGCATATTGCGATCCTCAGCCCAGAAATATTTTTAATGTAAATGCAGTAAATAATCTTCATGAAAGCTCATCTCATACTCTACTTTTAAAGATATCTTCAGTTTCTTCTCTCTCTCTCTCTATTTCTCACATGATGTTACTGTTTATGCACTCTACATGTAAGAGTACATGCACATGTCACAGTGCACATGTGGAATTTGAGAACATTTTATAGAATTTGGTTCCCTGCACCTCGACCCTATGTGGATCCAGGGTATTGATTTGGGTCATCAGACCCGGTGGCAAGTCCCTTACCTTACTGAGATAACTTATAACCTTTTACATTCTTTTAATTCTATTTTGTGTATTTTATTTCCCAAATATGAAGTTATTATTTGTAACTATAAACTGTTATTTGAAGACACAAAGATAAGTTTAAATATGATTTTAAAATATGTGAGATTTTAAGATTATAAGGTTATAAGGTCCTGCATGGGCCTCTGAAGAGTCATGGCTTTATCAAGTTATCATTCATCAGCCTAGCAGTCTAAAAATGAAAAATTTTAAAAGCTCATTATGTGGAGGCTTTACAAGACTGGCAACATTTCTGAACAGGCAGCCAATACTGCTCTTCTTTTCATAATAGATGAAAAATACAAATCACATTGTGAATAGGGAAGACACCCATATTTTGAAATCTTTAAAGGTCATCTGCTTAATTTAAGAGAAATGGAACCTAATTGAAAGCCAGCTGTCTACATCCTGAAAAAAAAAAAAAACAGCAGTTAGGTGACAGTTAAATGACAAAGAAACTCATAAGGGGAACACTGGAAAGAGCAAGGAAATGCACAATCTTTCTGCTCAACCCCTTTATCTATCCTGCACTATAAAAACAAACATGACCAAATATAACTGAGTTAGTAACTTGGAAGAAATACAAAATTTTAATTCTATTTTTCAAAGAAATACGAATTTTTATTTCAGGTGAGAAGTTTTGATCACATGTGTATACATAAATATTTTCATGATTTATCATAATAAAACAGGTTCAAAAACTAACAAAGACACATACAAACAAAAAGCGAAGATTCTTTTAAATCTATTGCTTAGAAGCAAGCAGCATGTAGCTACAAGAAGTCATTTGTTTCTGCTGGGTCATAGTATCCCTAGAGGCTTTCTTGATGTTACTCTCAGTGACACGAAAAAGAAGTCAGAGCAGGGCCATGCCTTGTGTCACGACTCCAGAATGGGAGGCCCTAATAACACAGACAACAATCAGTCCAGTTTGAAAGTACACCTACTGGGAATGCCCATGGCAATCCTGACTCAGGATACTAGGTCATTGACCTAACTAAATGAAGTTTCATCAGTCACCTCGCTACTTCCAAGCCTCCAAAGGAAAGACTGCACAGTGGAGGTGCTGTCAGTGACAAGCACAACAGCACTTTCTCATAATATTAGGGGATGGAAACAAACCCAATGAGACTGTCTTCTCCCTCCACTAATAAATAAAGCAAGTAAGTCCCTGTATTTCCTAAACAAAAACAAAATGAGGAGAGTACAAGAGTGACATGCATTACAAAATAAACTACAGAAACATAGCTATTTGTGACACTACTTATTCATTAAGAGTGTTGAGGGGCTTGGGTCATAACTTGGTAAAGGACCTCCTATACAATTTATGAGACTTGAGTTTAACCCTTTAGCGCCCACATAAAAAGTCAGGTGCAGCTGAATGCACTTGTATTCCCCTTTGCTGGAGAATTGAGACACATAGATCCTTGGTATTTGATGGCCAACAACACTAGTATAATCAAAATCCTCCAGATACAGAAACTTGTCTCAAAAAATACAGTGAAGGAAATATGGGGGCAGTTGAAGAGGAAATAAAAACTGTAAATGATTATATTTCATTGTATTCAACTATGAAATTATCTCAGAGACTAAAAATGAAAAAATAAGGTAGAGAGAAGTTGAGGAAGACACCTGGCCCCCACCCATGAACTACACACATGCCCACATGGGTGCACACACACCCATGAACTTACCCATATATAAATAATGAGAGAGAAAATATTAACATACATAACCTGCTTGCTTCAAAATATAATTTTTTTTCAAAATGCTTCAAGGAATGAAAACCCCAAGAGATCTGCAGAATATGGCATTCAAAGATGTTTTCTTAACTTAAGATTTTTTGATATCGAGACATGTCAGCTCCTGACAGCACCCCTATTCTACTCCAAGTAGAAGATGAGCATCGAAGAATCTCCAGTGGGAGATGATTGAATTAGTGGCAAGCCTATCTTTTGGCAATAAAACCCCCTTGCTTCAACTGTAGACAGAATGCTGTCTAAAAAGGACAAAACTTGGAAGCAGGTAAGTCGACAGCCTAGCTCTGCCAAGACAGGGTAGGTAAGTCCTTCATAATTCCTGCTCTACAATCAATGTCTGTCAGAGAAAGGGGGCCAAACAGCTGAAGATTGATGCTGTAATGTATGGAGAGAAAATGGGAGCTGTCCAGGCAACCACTGGTATGTCGTTTTTTAGTTTGGAAGCTGCGGGCCCTGCACTTCCTATATAATCATATATATTTATCCCTCTCAGGTCTCTGAGGTGGTTGAAGGATAGATAGGTGAGTCTCATAGTTAAATTTTGAGTTGTTTAGGAATCAAGAGGGTGTTCTGGATCTAAGAAGATGTTTTTAAAATTGTGATGCAAGTTAGTATGAAAGCTGAGTTAGATATAGAACTTTTAACTCATGGAGATGGTTAGATGGTAGAATGTTAAATTCTAGTGCCAAATACATATGGAGTGGACATTAGGAATGTATGCTAAGCCATATAACTCTCATAATTGTGGCCTATTTATTTCTGTTGTTTTGTATTGTATTTATTGTTATAAGAGAAAGAACCATTTGTTGGACTGAAAGGGGGAGCTGTTGGGGGGGAAAAGGGAAAGATATACCTTAAACTAAAAAAAGGGTAGAGGATGGGGGATTGAGGGGGAAGAGGGTGGGAGGGTGGAACTGGAGGGGGAAGTAGGGAGGGGATTTTGATTGAGATGTAACTTGAAGAAATAAAAATAAATTATTAAAAAAGAAAAAAACAAGAAATTAGAAGTATGTTCTGCTCCTAAAAGAGGAAGGAAAAGCTCACGTTGGTTTAATTGATTTCCTATCTTATATTAACAATCTATGTCAAACTGTTCCAGTATTGGGATTGCCACCACACTTGCAAATCATTGGCTGGAACTTCCCCTTTTTCCAGGTACAATGTTTTTCAATTACTCCTAAAAACTTCAAGACATAGGATCAAAGGACTAGAAGGTTGGTATCAGGCATGAACAAAATGACATTTTAGTGCCTGGATGATCCAAATTGTTTTGGCCCAGCATGCCCTGCTGGTCAGGGAGGAGCTATGGTGGTGTCCTTAACAGAAATGTCCTTGTATACATATTTGAAACACAGTTCCCTAAAAACTAAACATGAAACAGAGGAATCCCCTTCATGAACAGTGACAATGTGGCAGCTATGCTGCAAAAATCCTAAATACTGTTGAATGGTTAATATACAGAAACATTTCCTCTGTTTGTCTGTGAGATGAACTCAATCAATTTTTGGAGACTTCTTAAAGCCATCATATTATTTTTGTATTTAAAGGTAGCATTTTTTAAATGTTTACTATATATGGTAATGATAAACAGCCAGTTACTGTCAGGATGGGAGTAACCCCACAAACTGCATTCACTTCAAGAAACAAAGATATCCTACATCTTCTTTCAGAAAGCATTGGTAAAAGAAAATTAAAATCCCAGTTTGAAACATTTTCTATTTGAACTGTTGTTGTCAAGTATGCACTATTACTGTAATCTCTCAGAGTAGCTGAATTATCAGTCATCTGATCAGAATAGATACAGAAACCTGAACTCACTCCTATGCAGAAAAAATTATATGGTTATTTTTGCTCTCCGCAACAAGAGCACAGTTTGTAGATTGCTGATAAAAGTGACCACTGAAATTAAGATATGTGTTCAATAGCAGGTTTTCAGTAGCACATATTTTGAGCAGGATGAAAGTTACTGACATGTGCATTTGAGCTAATTTAAAACTCCCTCATTCTCCTTGGTCTCCATCAAACAGCCAGTGACTCTCAGCTTTCTGACGCTGTGTTACCATGGCTACTGA
>CAJQZJ010033615.1:3660843-3771482 GCA_907164525.1 Lophiomys imhausi | reverse complement strand
TGAAATGAGGGGAGTCTCTTTGGACTGAAAAACAAGGTTGAAGCCAGTTGAAAGCAATGCCAGGTCATAAAGTCTTTCCTTCTTTCACCTGGCAACAAAGACATTCAAATGGAAATAAAAAACAAATTTTAGTAATAAAATGCAATATACAAAATTTGAGAGACAATTTAATGACATTTATAACATTATTTTATGAATAAGTTTATTACAGTGAAGTTTAAATACCAATAATTGAAAAGAAGAATAAAAGGTTAAAATTAATATTCAAATCTTCCACCAAGAGAAAGTAGAAAAATAAAGTACAAATTATCAAAATAAATAGTGGTAAGCAGGCAAATATATTAAAAAAAGCAACAGCAATGAAGTTAAAATGTTGGCATATATATATGTGTATGTGTGTGTATATATACATATGTATAGTATGTATACAAACATATCTCTTATTATATCATCTCTTCAGATTCAAATTGGAATCAGATTCAAATTGGAAGAGATATATTTGGAATCAAATATGCTGTGAATTTACTTTACTATTTTATAATCTATTAAGGGATTAGCCAGGAAATAATTTCACTGCTCAAATAATGTCTAGCAATATACATAGACCTATGACAATTAAGGTGGAATGTTGTTTTTTTTCCTTTATTTTTTATTTCTTCAAGTTACATCTCAATCGCAGTCCCCTCCCTATTCCCCCCTCCAGTCCCACCCTCCTACCCTCAACCCCCCAACTGAGATGAGGGACTGTTATATAAGGACACCTCATCCCAGAGAAATGGGATGTAAGGGATAGGAGGTAAAGAAAAAAAATGAAATGTGATGTTTCGACCTCTTACTACTAATTGTCATAAACTGTTTAGGATAATTAAGAAATGCAAACTAATAGTTACACAAGCTGGTCATTTTGTTAGGTACTATGACAGCCTATTATAGCTATTTTCTAAGCTAATCAGAAATAAAGCTGCTAAGAGACAAGCAACATCTGCTTACCCTAATATAAGAGATAGATAGGGCCTCTTCAAAAATCTCAAGAGATCTGCAGAATATGGCATTCAAAGATGTTTTCGTAACTTTAGATTTTAATATATCAAGACATATCAACTCCTGACAGCACCCCATATTCTACCCAAGTAGAAGATGAGCATCGAAGAATCTCCTGTGGGAGATGATTGAATTAGTCTCAAGCCTATCTCTTGGTAGGAAAAGCCCCTTGCTCCAACTGTAGACAGAATGCTGTCCAAAAAGGACAAAACCTGGAAGCAGGTAAGTCGACAACCTAGTTCTGCCAAGACAGGGTAGATAAGTCCTTCATAACCCATGCTCTACAATCAATGTCTGTCAGAGAAACGGGGCCAAACGACTGAAGATCGATGCTGTAATGTATGGAGAGAAAATGGGAACGTCCAGGCAGCCACTGGTATGTCATTTCTTAGTTTTGGAAGCTGCGGGCCCTGTACTTCCTATAAAATCAGATATATTTATCCCTCTCAGGTCTCTGAGGTGGTTGAAAAACAGGTAGCTAGAGCCTCATAATTAAATTTTGAGTGGTTTAGGAGTCAAGAGAGTGTTATAGATCTAAGAAGATGCTTTTAAAATTGTGTTGCAAGTTAGTATGAATGTTGAGTTAGATATAGAACTTTAAACTCATGGAGATGGTTAGATAGTAGAATGTTAAAGTCAGGTGCCAAATACGTATGGACTGGACATTTGGAATGTACGCTAAGCCATATAACCCTCATAACTGTGGCTTAATTACCTCTGTTGTTTTGTATTGTATTTATTATTATAAGAGAAAGAGCTATTTGTTGGACTGAAAGGGGAAAATGTAGGGGGAAATAAGATATACCATAAATCATTCTAATAAAGCATATATATATATATATATAGACAGATAGATAGATAGATATAGATATATATGTATATATGTGCTTTTATATATACTATATATAGAGAGAGATTCATTGTATAATTTCTGTTAGTCTAGCAAGCTTTGACTAATAGAAGCATATATCAGCTCTTTCTACTTTTCATATATATGTGCATTTGTGTGCAGCTTCGTTTGGGCATACTTGTATGTGCATAGATGTGGGGGCCAGAGTTCAAACTGCGATGTCCTTGGGACATATATCACTTGATAGGGTAGGCACAATCCACTTAAAGCTCTGTCTGAACTCCAGACCTCTGCATTTCAAATATATCTTCATCAACAGACTCTCAGGATATTATTCTCTAAACATCTTGCAATCATGCTGTCTTTGAATGAATGGATCCCTCAGCAATCATTTCATAAAGCAGCAGTCCTTCACATGTTTTCTCTTAGACCAACTCACATGTGGTAAGGACAGATATAGGGACCATCTTTGCCATCTCCATGCCACCAAAAAACAAACTTAAAAAGCCTATGCATCTGCTTGCTGCTCACATGGCTACTATTGGTTATCTGGATTGGAAAAATAAAGTCCAGGAAAATAGAAAATAACACTTCTGAAAGGTGCATTGTGAGGGTCAGTATGAGGCAAAACTCCACTCTGTATACTGGTGGCTTATACAACAGGCTTGGAGATCTGTGGGATAAAGGGAAAATTCCTGCATGTGTACACTGGGCCCTTGCTGCGTAGATGGGTTCATTTGCTTTGTGTTGTGATTTCTGTTACTGCCCATGCCCATGGCCACTTCAGCTGTGAATATAAACTTACTAATAACTCTTCATTGACATTCCAGTGTTTCCACCTCAGCCTGAGCTCCATCACTGGCTGCTCTTGTCCTGAGACTTCCAGTTTTCAGAACTGAGAAGCTACCGTTGTCTTCACATATCCAGTCTGTGGAAGCTTTTGTGGGACTAGTCAGCCTCTGATCATGTAATCTGATAGAATGAATACTAAGTACATAGACACATATACAAATAGAAAAAAATATGGTATCTACAAACATAGTTTTTGTGCGTTCCTGACATATCTCTTCTGTTTCTCTGTGCTAGATATTTTGCTCTGTACAGACCTTCCAGTTGTCAACAGGAAGAAATCCCTACTAACAAACCCCCAAATCTTAATAAGTTATTCCTCTTATCTATCATGAAACTTCACCCAGTTGTTTCTCTTGGCTAAATAACCCTCATCAGAATGCAAGCGCACAATATTTTCAATCATTAACAATATATAGATGCATGTGAAGGAGATAGTCACATTCTTTATCATTCTTGTTCTCTTTACTAGTAAACCTCTTTTAGAATAATCTGTACACTGCCTTCAGTAAAAATATTTAATTAAATTATTACTTAATATTTAAATTATATTTCTACAAATGGTGCCCAAAGTGAGGTGCCTTTTTTAGAAAAATGACTAATTAAATTATTAACCTGTATTTATATTATATTTAATTTGTCGGCAGTGTTAATCTTTAATCTGCCATTATAAATGCTGAGCACACAGAAAACTGATAGATTTTAACAAGCCTTGGCCTGGATTGTGCTATCTTAGTCCATCTAAGCTAGCTCTTAATTCTATTCCCCAAATATGACCCCATATATACTTATGTCCTCTTGGTTGATATTTCCCCTGCTATGCCAATGTTCCAGGCTACATGGAATGACGTTCTTATCTCTAACCCATGGTGTTTGTCCTCCCTCCCAGCTGCTTTCCTGGAGGCTCCTCCTAGCTACTTCTACTGCCCCCAGTACTTTGTTTCATTACATTGTGAATATCTCTCACAATTTCACAAGTGAGAGTCACAACTACACAGAAACTTTCAGTGTTTCATCTGTGGCTATGTGCATGTTCTCCTCTACCTTCCTGTGTGTCCCATCCTTCTTTAAATAAGTTATTTACTTTGCCACTGTATATTTTTTGTTTTGTACCTACCATGTAAAGAGATTGTTTCTTTTTTCCACAGTTCATGTTTCTCTCTGTGTGTTGCCTACAGCTGAGTAATTGGATCCACAATTTGCTCTAATGACTACTGCTGAGTAATTGGCCCTACAATTCACTCAGTTCCCAAGATGGAAAGACGCAGAACTGTCTTTGGCTTCATTTTTTTTTTCATCCTACAGAGCATCTATCGGCATGAGTGTAGGTAATTTCTCTCTCTCTCTCTCTTACTACTACTACTACTACTGCTATCACATTGTCTGATTTGAATCCCAGAGCACTTACCTGGATAGCTAAGGAAGGACCTGACAATTCGCTTGCTTCTTACCTAAATTATTTCTCTGCAACTTTAGTCTAATGAAAGATAATACAGGAAAGCCAGAGAGGGACAGATGGCACCATTTCTGTGGTGTGAGTCATTTGCTCAGCAAAATACTGTCTGTGAAAGGCCTATAACCTGTGCTTCAGATAAACTCCCTAATTCAGTAGCCTCCTCCTCTCTGCCTCCCTCCTGTTGACATGGTCTCATCATCCCTGCTCCTAGAACATAACAAATATACTTCTGTCTCAGAAGTTTTCATTTTCATTCTGACTCATTAAAAGTGATCACTCAGTTTCCTGGGCAATACATTTTTGCAAAAAATATGGATAATAGTGTTATGTGAATGTCTAAATGTTTGAAAAAACAAATTAAAGACTACTATTTCCTGGTGTGTAGGAATTGTACAAAATTAAATTCTGATTGTTCATAAGTAGAGTTTTCTATGTTTAAGTGTTTTTATGGCTATATTGCCCTTCATGTGCTTAGATGTCTAGTTTCAAAAAGAAAAATATGGTTCACAATATGAATATTTATTATGCTGACATTCATAGAAAATGATGGATTATTATATGTTGTAAGATAATTCTCAGAGATGCCTTTTGAAATCAGAAAACCTCAAAACCTGTTAACACTGTAAATGTTCATACTGCACCAGCACTGGTTAATCAGAGAACCTGGAGCAAGACCCAGAAGCCTGCATTTTAGGAGAGCTCAGAAGGAAGATGATGTATCATAACATTCTAGGACCACCATCCCAGAATATGGGAGTTCCATCTTAAAGCCTATACCAATCAGGAAGATAGCTACAACTACTTATGAAACTCTATGATTTACCTCATCTATAGTTAGATTGGGAATTCAGGAATTTGAGATATGATGATATTAAGAAAAATAAACTTACTAAGAGATTCTCATGGGATTCCATTATTTTTGTATCTGTGTTTGTAATAGTTATTAGTTTTAGATGCTCTTTACTTATAACATCTCCCCTCTGTTTGTGTGTGTGTGTGTGTGTGTGTGTGTGTGTGTGTGTGTGTGTTGTACACTTATTTTAATGCATTTCACCAAAATTCTTTATTGGTCGATTATTGACTCTGAATTATTACCTTTGCAGTTAGAGGGAGTCTAACACATGATGCTTGGTTGGATTTAATATGTTTTTGACTTTACAATACTGGAAAACACCATGTAATTAATAGCTATGTTATTCATGTTACCTGCACTAGTGATTTGTGACTGTAATGTCTGTTTCTGGACAACTCTGAGTCATTGACACTATCTTGGAGTTAAGCAGTAGACCTGAATATACCCTGCCAACAAGTACAGAGTTGAGAGGTTTAGGTGAATGAACAATATTTCCAGTTTATGAAGACAATCCACAGATACAGGTACAGAATTCAACCTGATCTAGCTAATTCCTCATTAAGATTGGGATGTAAACTCAAGACGACTCTGATATTCCTTCTCATACCTGTCAGAATGGCTAGGATGAAAAACTCAAATGACAGCACATGCTGGTGAGGATGTGGAGAAAGGGGTACACACCTCCATTGCTGATGGGTGTACAAAATTGTACAACCACTGCGGAAATAAGTCTGGCAATATCTTAGAAAAGGTGTAATAGTTCTTCCTCAAGACCTAGTCATACCACTCCTAGGCATACACTCAAATGATTCCTCACAAAACCACAAGGACATCTCCTCAACTGTGTTGATAGTAGCTTTATTTTTAATACCTAGAAACTGGAAACAACCCAGATGTCCCTCAACTGAAGAATGGGTAAAATGAACTGTGGTACATTTACACAATAGAGCATTACTCAGCTATCAAAAACAAGGAAATCATGCAGTTTGCAGCCAAATGTATGGAACTAGAAAAGCTCATCCTGAGTGATCTAATCAAGATCCAGAAAGATGCACATGGCATATACTCACTTATAACTGGATTTTAGAAATATAGTACAGGATAACTATTCTACAACCAACAATGCAAAAGGAACAGGAACATGGTCTTTGCTACTTGTTAGTCAGGCACTTTGTCCTACTGAAGCTATTGTGTAGGCCCCCAGTGCAAGAGGAAGCTTTTAGCCCTCATATGACTAATGAACCAAGGGGTGTTGAGATGTAGGGGTACCCAACACCGGAGGAGTAGAATGGGTGGGCAAGGGGATAGTGGGGGGGAGGGTGGGACCGAGAGCATTGGAGGGAGGAGGCTCTGTAGGAGATGTAACATGAAGTAATAAATAAATTTTAACAAAAAAGATTGGGATGCAAAGTAAATCAATCAATCAATTAATGAGAAAAAGAAGACTTTATTACTGAGTCATTTCAGGTTGTGTCAAGATTATGATTGAAACTAACTAGCAACTTAAAGACACATAGACCCTAGCAAATGATTTTTAATGTTTCAAGTAAGGATGCCACATGGCAAATCTTATAAAATGAGGCTGGACCTATATATGTCCTCGTTAAGCAGTCATTATTTCCTAATAGCTCTATGACTTACACATTGCATTTGACTACCAACATATTGGAACCTCAGACTAAACCTTGACTCCACTCTACAATAGTCACCACTAAATATGACTAATTGCTGTCTTGAGATTTTGTTTAGGAGGGAATTATTTCTATTTCTCACAACTTAAATGAAGAGACATAAATTTTATGAAAGAATATTTAGTAGCCATTTTCTTTTCTAATCATCAATAAGAAAGATAAAAATATTTGTAACATTTTATATCATTTTAAGAACCACCTTAACATGCTGGTGAGGCTGCGGAAAAAGGGGAACCCTCCACCATTGCTGGTGGGAGTGCAAAATTGTACAACCGGTATGTAAATAAGTCTGGCTATATCTTAGAAAACTTTGAATAGCTCTACCTCAAGACCCAGACATACCACTTCTGGGTATATAGCCAAATGATTCCTCATCAAATCACAAGGAAGTTTCCTCATCTATGTTCATAGCAGCCTTATTTGTAATAGCTAGAAACTTGAAACAACCCAGATGTCCCTCAACTGAGGAATGGATAAAAAAAACTGTGGTACATCTACACAATGGAATACTACTCAGGTATCAGAAACAATGAAATCATACAATTTGCAGCCAAATGGAACTAGAGAAGCTCATCCTGAGTGAGGTAACCCAGACTCAGAAGGATGCACATGGCATCTATTTACTTATAATCGGATTTTAGCCATGTAGTACAGGATAACTATGCTACAACCAATGCACCAAAAGGAACATGAACGTAGATTTTGTTTCCTGTTGATAAGATGCTTTGCCCTAGTGGTGCTGTCTTGTAGGCCCCCAGTGTATGAGGAGGCTCTTGAACTTCATATGACTGCTGAACTGGGGCAGGGACTGTTATGTATGGACACTCCATTCCAGAGGAGTGGGATGGAAGGGATAGGGGGTAGAAGGTGTGGGAGGGCAGGACTGAGGGGGTGGAAAGAGGACACTGTGATGGAAATGTAACCTGAAGTAATAAGTAAATACTAAAGAAAAGAACCAGCTTATAGTTAACTTTCTTTGCTATCATGTAAAGGATCTGCTTTTGTTTTCAACAAGAATCCACTTAGACAATAAGTTGTCTTTCCTAGAAAGATAAGATGCTGCCATTTCTATTTGCTTTATTGTTTTATATAGAGAAAGACCCTTAAAACAGTCCTCATTATGCCTTAACTTCAGGCTGATATTATGGATTGTGATTCAGCAGGCAATCTCCTTTACAATATGGTCACAGAACTAATTTGTAGAAGTGAAAAATAAATTTGAAATTGTTATAATTGTGTGCTGCAGGAAAAATCACATTCCTTCACTGATTATGGTGTTTAATTTTCCCATCATCTTTTTTTCAGTTGGCTGATATTTAACATAAGCAGAGTTTTGTGCAATTTGTTGCACCTATATTTCACCATGGTAATTTTAAATCTATTAAGTTCTAACAAGTATGAGACCTCCTCTGTTGGACATTTTGGATTCTACTTCAGAAAATGACAAATTTAAATCTTTTAAGGACAAACCAAAGCACTTGTGTTTAGAAAACTTGACTAGTGAAAGCTATCTTCAGAAAAAATGCTGGAACTACCCAGTGGATGGATGTACCACTTGTCTGTCATAATTCTATTGTGATGTCTCAATGACTCTGCTTAGTGAAGTATCACATGAACTAAGGAAATGTAAGGTTTTCTTTAAACTCTGAAATTCTATGAAAAAAAATAGTATAGCCATGGTTAGACTCAGTTAACTCAACCCATTATGCAATCAGAGTATCTCAGAGGAGAGGTGGGAAGCTAATTAAAACGGCCACAGGGAACTTGTAAATAGGCATCAGCAGCATGCAGTAAAAGTAAAAAGTGAAAAAAAATAGCATTTAGTGAAGCAACAGGAATTATTGGGCATCTGGCATTTGATGTTTCTGTTTTTAATGAACCTCTCCTCAGTCTATGTTCTAGACCATTGAATTTTCACATGATTGGTAAATGTGATAATGTCACTTTTAAAGGTAGATTTATAAACTTATTAAGCACTATGCAATCAGCTTTACTAAATAACAGGTGTAAGCTATGATTTAAATTACTCACATAATGTAATTTTAAAATTCTAATATAAAAAATCTCAGCTTCTGCAGATGTGTGAGCTGAAAGCTTCCACTTATCAGTCTCATTCCAATTGCAACCAAATTAATACTATTTACTTTGATTTATGGGCAATAGGGTAATTTTGACTTGAGGTCCTTTGGTAAATTATATAAATACCAATAGTACTGTTAAATTCTTAGCCTATTCAAATAACAGTGAAGTGGAAGAGGCCTCCTGAACAAAGACATGTGATTAGTGTGATGTGGCCCTTTTCCTGCCACCTGACCTTAAATCCTGGTGCCTATTCTGTGGAATAATATTCATACTCTGTAATTCTTTTATTTCATTCTTTGACTATGGTTTCATGTGAGCACGGTATGGAGTGTGTTTCTTTTCTTTTACAGCATTCTTATTATTTCTAATTTTCAAATATCACTTAGCTAAGATCTATTCATATTCAATATTTAAACCTAATGCACTCTCTTCAGGATTGTCTTCTGACTACCCACAATAAATTTATAACAAGTAATGCTCTAGAAAATTGGGAAGGTATTTGAGACTGTAATGAATAACTGGGACAAAGTGGAATTTGAGTACCAATGATCAACGCTTTGTTTATGTTGATCTATTTCAAGTCAACTTAGAGTCTTCTTGTTGTATATCCATCAAAGAGTGGATTTCCTTCTACTTTTCTCAGTTGGTAAGCTCCTCCTATCTTTATTTTCAAGACTTCTATTTTATCTCAACCTTTTTTGTCTGCTTAACTATCTAGCATTCCACTAGATAAAGACCTTTGAACATTTTAAAAATTATTTGAGAGTTCCCTATATGCATGTAATTTATTGGGGACATCCCCACCCCATTTTTTTCCCTTCCAAATCCTCCCCTCTCCCAGAACTTTCCTCATCTAGTTTCATGTCCTCTTTTCTTTGGAGTTATAACCTAGAGTATATTTGGTTCTGTCTATCTTCTCATGGATGTTGGACTATCTATTAGAACACAGGTAGCTTTTCACATCCTCCCTTCCTAGAATTTGTCAACTGTCAATAGTTCTTTAATGAGGGGAGTGACTTCCTGGATACCTTCCCAATCCATGCTGAAAATGCCTGACTGGATCTTGTGCAGATATCATTCTTTTAATCTCAACTGTTGTGTGCATCTGTAATGTCCTATAAATATTGCTTCACTGTAGACACTTACTGTCTTGCTCTTTCAATATCTCTTCCCCCTCTTCCTCATTAGTTCCCGAGACTCAGGCAGGAAAGTATGATATATGTATCTTAGAATTAAGCAATTCACATTCTTAAAAAAACCTTTTCCATATAGAAATATATTATTCTTTTCATCATCCCTGTATCAAAACCTGACATTGAATATTTCTGGTAGATACTTGACAAGGAAATGAAAAAATCATTGATCAAAGTCTAGTCAATGATTATAACTCATATTTTAATATGATGAGTATTTTATATCATACTCTTTCAGTTTTCAGATGCATAGAGTGGTGAACATAGACTGAACCAGGGAAATGAAAGAGAGAAAATAAAAATCTAAAATCTTTTACATAGTCTTGATTGAAAAATCAACTAAAGAAAATTTATTAATCACCTTTTAACCTAATCTACACAAGACTATGAAATAAGAACCTCTACATGCAGTATTTTTTTTTTTTGCTAGTACTTAATTGGTAGAAGGAAATATTTTGTGTAAAAACAATATAGTTTGGGAGGGCTGATTTTTGAGACCTAGTCTCATGTAGCTCTGGTTGAAACTAAACTCACAACATGAGAGGCTGTCTTGAATTCCAAATCCTCCTCCCTCAGCCTTTTTAGATTGAGAATATAGGAATACTTGGGCCTTTTGACAATATAATTTTGTGATGACTTCTGATGATTGTCAAAACATGTATCATACAGTGTTAATGAAGCTCAAATATACTCTGTCAGTGTGCTGAGAAGCTAGCCTCATTTGATATAAAGAAATGCGGTAGAAAAAGTCCTTCCTAAAACCACAGGAGAAAAAAAAAACAGGGAAATATTGTATTATATCATTTTTGTACCTTAGAAAAACATGACAATGAGAAATATACCTTTCCACTCTAGCAAGAAATAACAGGGGAAATATACTGCTCAGTGCCCACAGTGAGATAAATTCTCCCTCAGCTGGCTACTGGAGCACACCCTCCTAAGTTCACTACTGTGAAGCTGGTCAATAAACCCAATCTTTTAAACAGAGAATTTCTAATTGTAGAAAAAGAATTTATTCTTTGGGCTTAGATTATTGATCTTACTTGTAATTAAAAGTAATTCTTAACTAGAAAACTGCACACAAATTGACACCTGGCCACTTGCTTTGTGGTGCCGAATAGGGGGACAGATTTACTTGGGTTTTCTTTTTTATATCTTCACTGAGGAACAGTTTGAAACAATAACATGGAAAATAATAGTTTGGGTAGAAAATTTTATAATATATATATTAAACCAAACAAATTTAGCTCTATGTGAGCTTTAGAATGTACTCTGAAATATTTTTAAAGATATGACATTGAAATGTCATTTTTGCATCGCAGTATCTTTTTTTAACTCTATATTTTTGGGCATTGTGTGTGTGCGTGTATGTGTGTGTGTGTGTGTGTGTGTGTGTGTGTGTGTAGAGGCCAGAAGAAAACATTGAGTATCTTTCACCAGGTGCTTCCCACCTTGTTCACTGAGACAGGAGCTCTTCAGTGGTCTGCAGTTCCAGAACAGGCAAGGCTAATTGGCCAGGGAACTCCTGGTATTTATTCATCTCTGATTATTCAGTGTTGGAATTACACACAAGTACCACCCTCCTCATTTTTTTTTTATGGGAGTTGGAGGGATCTACATTCCTTCTGAATTTTATTAACAATATGAAAACAGATAAAGAAAATGATCCAAAGGAAGAAATACTTGGTTATTGATTATTTTTATTTTGATTGTGTCTTTGGGCCAGCATGACAAACATTTTATGGACTGAGCCACCTTTGCAAATGTTCCTTAAAATGTTTATAACTAAATCAACATGCCAGAGTGTGAAACCATAAGTATGCATAAGAACATACTTTTGACTACATGTTTGTGCTAGCATTGTTTTTGACGTCAATCTGTTTTATGTATTTTTGAAGCTAAGTGTCATCAGCAAGAATCTTGGCAAATATCATTATGTGCAGTAAATACAGTAAATAGATTTTGGGTAGCTCTGCCTGTCATCCTTCAGTTTGTTTCAATGCCTCTAAAATTGGCCTTGGATACTTTTACATAGCCTTAGACTGTTGGAAATTTCTTTTTGAAGAAATAGACATCATCAAATATCCAGACAAAGTGAAAAAATATAATCAGTGTCCAACAACTGTTTCTTTAATCCAATCCCATCACCCCTTTCCTTACTGTTGATAAAGTTCAGAAGAAAGTTTGTAAACCAGGCTGTTGATGTACAATACATAGAAGCAACCATGTGTATCTCAAGGGATAAATATACAAAGGAATAACTGTGATATACACATTTATGACAGAATGTTATTCAGCCTTATAATACAACCATATCTTACCACTTGCATCAACATGGATGGACTTGAAGATAAATGCTATTAGAAAGAAACAGAAGAAGATGGTTGAATAATCTTACTTACATGATAAGTTTACAGAAATAAAATTAACAACAGAATAAGTCTTACAGAGAGAAGTGTGTTCAAGGACAGATGAGCATATTTCCAGGGTGAAAAACTGCACAGGTATAACACACCTCATGTGGCTATAGGTAATAACACCAGATTTGGATACCAAAGTTTTGTTTAACACATCAATTTTTATTTGAATCCTATGTGAGATGCATATATGCTAGTCTCTTCCACTGTTGTAACAATTTTACTATTTGTATTTCCTGACACTTATTGTATATCTCAAATGTAGACTGTAAAGTTCACTAGAAAACAAAGCAACTGGAGTCTACTAGGACCTCAGAAAATTGCCAAGCTCCTAAGGAAAGATATTTTCCTCTCAATTTGTTCAATATTTAAAGTTAGTTTACAGTATGGCTATTTTTAAATCCTACTTCAATTTAATATGATGCTATTTTCCTGGCTTCATTTGTAAAACTTTATTTTGTTCACACATGAGTATATTTTATTTTGATCTAATCTACTCATTATATTCAACAATACTTCCTGAGTCCTTTCTCTCATACCTACCTTCCTACTTCATGTCTTCTTTTTTAATGCACACACACACACACACACACACACACACACACACACACACACACTCACACACACACACATTCACACACTCACACATGTACATACACACAACCTACTGAGAACAATTAGTGTTGCCTGCAGGTATGAGAGAATAGGACTGTCCATTGCAACATGTGTATCTTAGCAGGAGTCCCACTCCAGAAGAAAATTGACCCTCCTTGGTTGGGGTACTCTGTGTGAAGTTGTGTCTCTGTCCTTTCTCACCTACCTAAGGCATTCTTTTACTGGCTCTAATAAAAATTTGGTGGTCACTTAGTTTATCAGGAAGTAGAAGGTGATATTTCCTGGGAGGGAGAAAGGAACTCTGGGAAGAAGAAAGAGGACGTCCTTTCTTCCAGAAGACTTGAGAGGAGACATACATGATTACGGGTCTGGAAGGCATAGCTAGTCATGTGCCTGGATAGGGTTAGGTTGTCTGGTTAACTTAGATGAGCTAGTTGAGAATCTGACCAGCTAAGGCCTAAGCTTTGAAATGTTAAAAGGTCTTGGTGTCTTTATTGTAATGGCTGAGGGACCAACCGGGTCCTGCCACACTTATTTCTCCATAGTCATCATCAGTTGCCTATACCTTCTCAACTAGCAGTAGGACCTTGCTGGAATATTGACGAGATCGAGCTTGTGGATCTTGTGTAGCAACCACAGCTGTTGAGAGTTCATGAGTGCAACTGTATGTTAAATCTAGAAGACATCATTTTGCTCTGGTCCTCCTGGACCTTTATCTCACAATCTTTTTGTGTCCTCTTCTTTGAAGATTCCTCAGCCTTTAGGGAGGGCTGTGATATAAATGTGCCATTTGGGAATGAGCACTCCACAAATGCTTGTTCCTGAACTTTAATTATCTGGATTTATCCCTGTTGAGCTCCATTCACTTAAAAAAAAAAAGAGCTTCTCTGATGAGGGCGAGAGGCTGGACTGATCTATGGCTGTGAGAATATGTATTTATTGAGTGTGTTGCAGCCATTCCTCTTGCTTCCTGCATAGCTGTCACCAAATGTGTCTCCTAATTTAGTGAGATTTTAATAGCCTAAGAGTTTTAAATCCAAATCTATATCCTAAAGACATAAAAATTGTACATATTTATGGGACACCACACAATGTTTTGTTACATGTAGTTATTGTTTAAGCCAGGGTAAATGTATCTGTCACCTTAAACATTTATCATTTCTTAATAGATAAAACATTGAAAATCTCAAGAACTCAGAATTTGCCATGGCTTGAAATATTTGTCCAGGCATAATGTATAATATACAAGGCAAATTCTGAATTAGGTCTTAATTCCCAATTTGAGATAAGTCATTAAAAATGGTGCCTCTAATTAGAACTTTTCATCTATCTTCTGGGTTCAGAATTTAAATCCCTAAGAAATGTTTTACAAAATCAATCCTTAATTTGCTGAAATACTGTTCACAAATAATCCTGATTGTGTGCTCTCTAACAAAATAAATAACTGTAGTTACTGAACCCTTGACTGATGTGATCTTACAAATTACCCATGACCTCTGTATGTTTCTGGCAGTTTGTGAACCTTCCTGTCAGAGCAGCCCTCTGCCTCTGTGAAATTTGCTTCCCCGTTGGGTCTTTGTCGTTTTGTGTTGTAATTGCCTTTTCTCTTCTCTGTAGTCCCATCAGACAAAAGCTCTTCAGAGGAAGAAATCGTGCCATAGTGAATCCCCAGTGCCCAATCACAAAGGAATAATACGTTCAATAAATATTTCTATAAAAAATGTGTTATCATTAAGAAAATGTGTAAGGATTCACTTGTGTATGTGTTCTACTGTCTACTGGCACTGACTCTGGGTTCTTAATAAAGATAGATAATTAATGACATAACCATTACAAGGAAAGTACTTCCTCCAATTTACAAATGACATTCTTCCTGTGTGTCTTATGCATATGATGTATGTAGCATGTATGTGTGTTTATATGAATGATGTATGTACTGTGCCACTTTGTATGTGTTATGTATATTTGGCATTTGTATATAAGATGTACATGGTGTGTTTGTGTGTATGTGTGTGTGTGTGTCCTTTAGAGGTTTTCATTTTTTTGATTGATTGTTTTAAGCAGAAATTATTGAAAGCTTTCATTTAATAAATATTTGAGTGGGGGAGATGCCTCAGTCATTAAGAGTGTTTTCTTATCTTGAAGAGGACTCAAGTTCAGTTACCAACAAAATTCAGATCATGACCATACTTAACACCAGCTCCAGATTGGTGGGTGCTCTCTTCTGGTTCCCTAGGACTCCCTAGGACAGAAAACATAAATGCGCATGCACACAAACATGCACATTTTAAAACAGAAATATAACTTATTTCTACTGTATAGTTTTAGAAAATATAAAAGAACATTCAACAACCAAGCTTTTTTTTTTAAAGTTCTGTCATTAGTTGTGTTTTGTTTTCTCTTAGCTGATGTTGCAGGTGACTGAAATAAGTTTAAAGAAAAATGCTAATTAACCAAAATAAGAAAAAAAATCTACTCCATGAGTTCTTCCTATCTGCATGTTCCACACCCATGGATTCAGCTAATGGGAGTTCTATTCATTATGTATCTGTGTAATATCTATCAATTTGTCACATATCTACCTAGCTTTTATCTATCCATTTATCTCCATATACCTATAATCAATCTATAATCAGTCCACCACAAAAAAAAACAGTAAATAAATCTCATAACTTTTTATAGTAAAATATGCAAAAGTACACTCAACACTTGTGTTTTTTTTTTAATAAAAGAACTTTACAATTCAGTGGGAGGCAATCAACTGAAACGTTTTCAGGCCATGTATAACCTGGGTTTGATAATAGGTAAATTGGGTCAGCTACAAGAGGAGGGAGCCAGATCTATTGTGATTTTTAGTCCATTTTAAATACCTCCCTTCCCTGAAATAACTCCCACACTGGTGATTGAAATCTCCATTAGATTCTTAAGCCCTAAAGATCCTGGTCCTCTCATTTCCCTATTAAATTGAAATTGCTTTACAGGGTGTAGCACCATAGGAAATACCAGCTAACACCTGGTCAGGGACTGCTTCCCAATCTGGAAGACAGCTAATTAAATGTGATCAGTCCTGTGAGAAAGTCCGTTCAGAATCGGGTACATATCAGGTGGAGAACCCCAACTGAGAAAGCAGGGTATTAAAGAAAACTTGGTCAAATAGAAGTTTATTCTCCTCTTGCATCAACTAGAAAAGGACAAACACTGAAGACAATGACTCTACAACAAGAATTAAGTTAGAACCCTTGGAGGTAAATGGAAATGAAATCACCTCCTGGACAATAAAACCTAACAAAATGCATTACAATCTCTGAGAAGGACAATAGGTTTGAAGGCACCACAGTCTCTTTCCAGATTTTTCATATGCTTCATTTTTGTTCACAGGATAGAATAACATGAAATACCATATATTGTGCCATGGAATACAAGACTGTAAACCAGTACAGTGGGTACAGTGGGATTTATTCAAGATCCATTGAAGACTTATTCCAAAGAAGATTTGGTTTTCAGGTAACAGGATGTAACAGATGGGCTGGATGTAAGCCTAAGCATCAAGGAGATTACCAAGATAAGCCATAGTATATCATGAACATTAGAATGCAGAGCATAATCTGCTAAGTATCATAAAATGCTAAAAAATGTAGCAGAAGTATTACTCAGGGAGAAAACTCCCAGTAATAGTTCCTCTTAGGTCTGAAAGCCCTTTCCTCATTCCTTGAATTTTTCTCCAGATAGATCCCAAAATGGTCCGTCAGCTCTGTCTTCCATTGCCTTGGTCTGCTTTGTGTCTCAAAGCTACACTGGGGTTAAGATGGTAAGAAATGATCAGGATAACATGAGGAGGAGGGTAAGGGTAGGGTCACTTATTTTTGCTATCAGAAGTCTACAGAGAGATAATCTAGCAGTTAAGAGCACAGACTGTTCTTGTATAGGAACTGAGTTTGGATGTCAGTATCTACATACAGGAGGTTTACCACTTCCTGAAACTACAGCTCCAGGGACTCTGACACCCTCTTCGGATCTCCATGTATGAATATCTATCTATCTATCTATCTATCTATCTATCTATCTATCTATCTATCTATTTATCTATCTATCTATCTATATATCTATATCTATATATATCTATATATATATCTATATATATCTATATATATCTATATATATCTATATATATGTATCATCTATCTATCATCTATCAATCTATCTATCTATCATCTATCTATCTATCTATCTATCATCTATCTATCATCTATCTATCTATCATCTATCTATCTATCTATCTATATATATATCATCTATCTATCATCTATCAATCTATCTATCATCTATCTATCATCTATCTATCTATCTATCTATCTATCTATCTATCTATCTATCTATGTAGATATCACTAAGCATTTGCTAAAGGATCCTTAAGTTTTAGCATAGCATTCACTCTCCATCATAGTGAGGTGTTTATTTAGCTAGTTTACAAAAGGATAGATTCTAGTAAGAGTAATTTTCTCGACAATGAACAATATGGGCAATTAAAACTGCATCTCTATTCTTGAGAAATACACAAACTATTGAAAACAAGGTTTTGGTTTTAGATTCAGAGGCCATGTTAACTTGTTCTATAAATAGGGATTTTTTTTTCACAATGGTCCTCTAGTAACTGACTTCCTGTCCCTAAATTCCACAGACAGAGTTATGTATTTTCTGGATATTATGCATACAAACTTCAGAGTACTATGATTATGAACATAGCTGTAGGAGCAGAAGTCACTGGGTGGAATGGACCAGGATACTCCCATAGGTAAAGAGGGAGAAACATTTCAGTTTTTAATACATCCAGAATTGCATCAGCATGTTATTAAAAGGAAATAAACTTGTCTCTGAACAAAGACTAGAAGACAAGCATTCTCAATGAACATGCTGCAACCCTGAAGGTTCTCTAAATCTATACAGCATACTACAGTGACATCTGCTTAGCCACCTAGCGAATATTTCGTATTTGCAAGCATTTTGATAGCAGAGTTAGTACCAGTGTTTAATTTTGGGATCATGCTTTCTTCATGTACAAAACCCTGGAGGATTTTAAGCAGCCTGCATGGGGATCTTGGTGGTAGTAGTTGTAAACAGGAGAATCAGCTGCTTCGGGTCATGTGTTATGTCACTGAAGATTTAATGACTGAAACACAATGTCATGTCTGTCTGTGCCACCTACAACCATAAATGTCATCATGGCCACACTAGCAGTAAGAGTAAGAGCATGCAAAATTGACAGAAATTGGGGCTGGAGAGATAGTTCAGTGGGTAAAGACCCACGGACAGATCTCAGCACTCATAACAGGCAGCTCCTACCTACCTCTGTAGGTCTAGCTACAGGGGATCCAATGTCTTTGGCTTCTGTGGGCATCTGCACTCATGTGTGCATATCTATAAATACACTCAGAGATACATGTAATTGAGAATATGATAAATATTTTTATATTAATAAAAATTACAGTCCTTAATGAAGTGTAATTTGGAAAATTATTCCAGATTATTAAATGTGAAAACCATTATTCTTAATTTTTTTATTCTTAAAAATAATACTCATAGGATGGAAGACACAGATTTGTGTAGAAAATGTACATAGCTTACTTAGTTAAACTTTCTATAATGTAGATTTTGCACAGAACTTTGATTGGAAGGTGTCTGAGCTACGTTTCTTGCAACAAAATCCCTGAGAAAAGCAACTTAATGGAAGATTTTATTTTCAGTGCACAGCTTTAGGATACAGTCCACCTTGATGGGGGAAGTCTTGTAGCAGGAGTCTGAGGCAGCTGATCTCATTACATTGACAGTCAGTAAGAAAGAGGTGAAAGCAATGCTTATCCACCTTCTTTTTGTTCAGGCTGACACCCCCAGACCATGGAATAGTGTCCTCATATTCAAAATGAGCCTTCCCCTTTAATTAATCTCATTTAGGAACTCCCACACAGACATGTCAAGAAGTTTATCTCCTAGGTGATTCTAAATCCTGTCAAGTTGACATTGTGCATCAACCTTCAGAGAAAGGATAAAATAATGATCCTTTTAGCTTATACATATGCAGTATTGATACTACCCACTAACAGGTATTTGTCATGTGCTTCTAAAATGCATTGTTTTTAACTAAGATTTTGTCCAATACTTTAAAATTGTAATTATGTGTATTTGTTTGTTTCTTACTTTATTAATGTGTGTGTTACACATATTCACTCTGTAACAGATGTGGAGATCAAATGATAATTTTCAGAATTCAGTTTTTACCTTCTACCATATGGGTCTTGAGAATCTAACTCAGGGGTGTACTATGGCAGGCTCTTGTATGTGTGAACCTTCTCACTGGCCCTTGTGTACACATTTGAAGTACACAGAGAATCCTTTTGACTCGTTTTTCTCAACTGGAGAGGCAATTCCTCTACTCTTCTATTCAAGAGCATTACAGTAATGGTCAGGTACAATTACAGAAGATGATGATACAGATATTAGTATTATAAATCAGAGTTGTTGCATGGTCACTAAAGATCTTTGCTTCATGTTGAAAAAGTGCTTTTCAAACCTAAAACATATTTACTCATTTATTAACTTGCAAAGAATGTAAGTGTGCCTCAATAGTGACCCTGAGATCTAGACTCTTTCTTATGAGAGCAGATTTCATGAACAAGCTTCAGTTCCCTGGCCTCCAAAATTCAAACTCAAAGACAAGGAAGATACATTTGTCCCGAACACCAGGGAGCAATTCTCATACCTAAATGTACTTGCTGCTCCCCTATGAACCAGTATACTTGACACATCATGTTTCAATGGATTTAAGACAATATAATAGACATTGGAGAATATTGTTCTTTTATATGAGAATCAGAGTGTGAGAGCTCCAGGACAATGTGGAGAACTCTATCTTCAAAGAAGGGAAATGGTCTTGAGACTCTACAGTCTTCTTCCCTGGTTTTCTACAAATGCTTTCTGTAGCCTTGCAGAAGGAAACCATGGAAACACACTGGAATTTTATAAGTGGATAGGACCAGCAATCATAAACAACATTTTTGTGTACTTGTATGCAGAGCTATGTTAATCACTCTAGAGATGATCAGCATTATGGCATAACTGGGTTTCTAGAATTTAACCTGATAAGCAATTGTTCACTAAGAGTCAATGAGGCCTTTTGCTAAGCAGGGTTGTTGCAAATCTGTATCCTTAAACCAGGGAATTGAGGATATTTTTATAACATTCCTCTTTGCCAGTGAGATTGCAGGTGAGGAGAAGAATATACTGCTATTTGAAGTTAAAAAGCTCCGAAACATACAGAGTTATATTGTTTCACCTGTTTCTTCCTTTTTCTCTCCTTCTATCTTCCTTTGTCCTACCCTTATTCCATTGAAAAAAATCAAAATTTTAAGGTTTTCTAAATGCTAGCCACTATACTACAATCTGAGAAAACAAACGTAAGTTAATCTTTTCCCATGAGGCAAAGCATTCTATCATAAAGTTATTTACAATTTATTCTGATAAATACTATAAAACTGGAATACGGAGGCCTGTGTGGAAAGCTTTTCCACTAGTTTTAATTGCCTAGGGAAGTGCTTGCTGCACTTTTGTCAAACTGTCTGAGTGAGTGACCTCCTGTGCCCCCAAAAGCCTGTTGTGTTTCTATTTATCACAGAATCTTCTAATTGTCTTGAATCCATTGCCAACCAGAAGCACTAACAGGAGCAAAACCAATTAAACATCATGGATTCCATAAGGGCATGGTTGTAATTATAATTTGCTATCAGTAAAAGATGAACTTTTTCTCTGTTTCTTATACTGGTCCATGTTTTTATCTGACACAAATACACTTTCTCAGAAAAAAAAAAAAACAGCTCTTGAGAAGCATTGACCATGTATTCATATATTCAGTATCTCTCCAATATTAATAGTGCTCATGTGTTATAAGCAAATATTCTTGTCCCCCTCGCATACCCTTTATAATAAACACACACACACAGAGAGAGAGAGAAAGAGAGAGAGAGAGAGAGCAGTGTCCTGAAGCAATTTTCTTCATATAAGAATATTCCCTTCAGTTTTGAGAAGTATACAAAACACACAAGTCTTTGAAAGTTCCTAAATGTCCCTTCTACAAAGTCATACAAGCAGTAATGATTATTTGTTAGAAGAAATACCCTGACCGCTTGAACTGCCTAGCAGTTGTATAGAAAGCTCCAGGGAGTTAGATTTGAGAGTCATAATCCATGCTGGGTTGAGCTTTACAGTGATACAAATGTCTTTGGGATATCCACAGTCCTGATCCATGTTGCTATATAAATGATGCCTTTAAAGCTGGACTGAGGTGATATAATTCTTTTGGTCTATCATCTATGCCCTGTCTGGGGCAGAGAGGCATTTGTCTACATATCACCAGGAAAGGGTCCACAAACAGCATTAATTACTCACTTGTAACACATGAGCTACTTGTCTGGATAATCTAAACTAAGGGGCCAAACATTAAAGGTGTTCCAGCCTGTGACATTTCCCAGTGTTTTGATTGGTTGTTCACATCTTCCCACACAGTACCATGGAATTAGATAAAACCCTTACAAAGCCTATTGAAATTCAATTATCTCAGAGCAAGTTTTAGAAACATTTGGTGGTTGTGACTCAAGATAGAGTAGACATTGATTATGGTTTTAAGTTGTAATGTTATATGTGCAGTCCAGAGCATGACAGATCAATTTCCTTGGGAAAAAATGAGAGATGTGTGTGTGTGTGTGTATGTGTGTGTGTGTGTGTATGTGTGTGTTCATTTTACCCACAAACATCACACTTCATTTCTTTTAGGAAGATTGCTTTTGGGAAATCATACTGTTCTACATAATTCTTCTAGTGGGCGAGACACCATATCATAACTACAGATAACAATCTTTGCTCAGAAAAATAAAACATACCTCCCTAAACTTCACTCATTGTATAAAAGATGATATTTTACAATGTCCCAGTTCCCTTCCATTCTCCAAAGTACATGAACATACTAATTCTTGTTGTTTTTTTTTTTCACTTTTACAGTTGCCAGGTTTTCTCATGGACATAAACATTTATCTCCATTGACTATCTAAAATTTGGCAGCCACCCTTTTTCTTGTAAAATACATGTTCTATTGACTTCCTATAGTAACATTCACACATTCTCTTAAGCCAACCAGAAAGATTCCACCTTCTTATCACATTTGCAAGTTCAACTTAAAATGTTTTCTTAGAGGCTTGTTCCTCTCTCACAATTTGGCATTGTGATTTCTTCTTACTTTTTTAGTTTTATTTTATTTTCAATTTTTTTGTGTGTGTGTGTGTGTGTGTGTGTGTGTGTGTGTGTGTGTGTGTAACCAACAGCCCTCTAATTGGACTTAAGACATAATACTATGCCTGGTACTGGAACCCTGTTTAACTAATCAGTAGGTGAGAAATCATGGTTGTTCGGGGAGGACCTACAACCAGCAATTTACTAAACCAGTATACTGCCTAGAAACAATCTAAAATCATTTGTCTTTATACCTACATATAAGTATAGTCATTACCAATCAACCAGGTGATATTTCTTTGCCACAGATGCAGACCATTACAGAAAATCTCAACAGATCATAATGCAGAGTTGTTGAGCCCATTATGAATGAATCTAAACCTAAAAATCAGTTCCCACACCTAAGGCTCAAGGGACATTGTGGATGAGGGAACAGAAAGATTGTAAGAGCCAAGGGATCAGTAAGTTTGCTATGAGATTGTGTCTCCTGGGAATGCCAGAAGTTATAGTCACAAGGTTTCAGTGACATGATTGCCCAAATGTGAGCTGAGCTATGACAAGAATAATAGACATACCAATGTGGACAGGGAGAAAACCATGAGAACTCAACTCTACATAAAGAGCTTCAGGCAGCTAAGAACAGAAGAAGTAATCTCCCTCAGGGAACAGCATACGACTGATTATACAATACCAATGGTCATTCCTGAAAACATACATACAAGTCCATTATAAGATGCGAGCTAGTTAACCATAAGAATATATAGATATATGTATGTACATATTAATACAAAAACATATATATCATATACATATATGTATACAACAACAATAAAAAACAGAGGTCGTGAATTTGAAAGAAATAAATGAGGGGTATATAGGAGGTTTTGGAGGGTGAAAGGGGGGAAGACATATTGATAAAATTATATAATAATCTCAAATAATTTTAATAAAGTAATTTTAGAAAAAAATAATAAGCAGGAAAACAAATGATCTGAAACTAAATTTTAGAAATCAAAGTAGCATGTGACACTAGAAAAAGAATGAGGGTGGAAACCTGAAAGTGAATATTGGGCCTCCTGATTCTTGGTGTCCTACAGGCACAAGATTAGGAATACTTTTTCTCTACTGTCTACTATAATATGGTTGACAGAACACATATGGATGGGAGAGGAATGACTCTGCCTGCAGGGATACTATACATGTATTACAATTTTATGGATACAAGTTGAGATACTGAGAAGGGGTGATGAAAAGAAATATATAAAATAACTATCAAAACAACTAAGTATATATTTTCAAAAACAAATTTAAAAATTTAGATGAGAAACATAATTTCTAGAAATAATTTATTCAAAAACCCAAGTTAACAAAAATTTTCCTGATGAAAAGAAAAGTGTAAGAAAGTAGGTTGCCATAGAAAAAAAGTACTAGTTGCCCAGCATTCAATATATATATATTTTTTTCTTCCAGGCCCATTAGTGCCTTTAGAGAATTTTCTCCATAATAAAAACATGGATAAATACTTCACTCTCTAAACTACATCATTCCAAATTTGAAATTACAGAGCCTTTTGTGACAACATTGTGATTAGGTGAGGATACACATTGTTTCCACTATTCTTTAGATTTTATTCATGGCATTAATCAAAGCAATTAGAAAAAAATAGAGAATCAGTAAAATGATTAAGGATTGAAAAGAAAGATAGGAAACAATCTTTTCTGATTTCCACATGATGTTATTTAGAGATGTAGAAAGCTCAAAAGTTAATGGGAAATATAGAATATACAGCAAGATAATTGAGAAAAGTAGAAAATTATAAAATCAACACACACACAAATCAATGGCCTTCATCATAAAAAATAAATAAATAACCTTCTTACAAAATGGATTGAGAGGGAAAGGCATTGATAAAAGTCTTCAGAGAAAGATAAATCTATGCAGGCTTCAAAACTAAGGCCTTAAATACTTTCTTATAAAGGGTATAGAAACATATTTGAAGGATAGGAAATGCATATTTCCAGTCTGGAAAACAATGTAATATCAGCATAATGATTGCAAATTCTTTGTTAAAATTTAAGATATATATTAATGAATTAGAAAGTTTCCAAACTAAATAATAATAATAATATTAATAAAAACCACAGGAGTTCTAGGTCAGTTTGTATTAAATGAGAACAGAAAAATAAGCATGTCTTTTATCATCATTAATTATTATTATCATTATTGTCATAGAAATTTCTTGCAGCACACTGGCCTCTGATTTACTATGTAGCTAAAGCTGGTCTTGAAATCCTGACCCTCCTGCTATCACTTTCCAAGTGCTGGTATTACAGGCAAATCCCAAGATGCCTTACTATCTCTAAGTGTTTATGTTGTTTCAACTGCCATATAATTGGACATATGTCTAGAGTACAGTGTTGTGTTTTAGCATATGTATACAACTATGTAATAATCAGAGGAGAATATTTAATTTGTCCACCATATTGAGCATTTATCAAGCCTTTGTAGCCTATTGCAAAGAAAGGTGTAATATGCACTGTATATTTCCAAATTTGTATTTATAACAAGTTCATACAGTTAGCTGCTAGTACCACAAAAGCAAAGGAAAACAAGATTATTTAGAATAAAATACAGTAAAACGTCTAAGTGTTTCATGTTGCTTTTCTCCTTTTATATATGAAAATAAAATTTGATTTACTTCATCCTCCTTTCTCTCCCTCTCATGTTTATGACCTCTTTAAAAAAAGTATATATAAATAAAAAAGTATATATATATATATATATATATATAAAGTATATATGTGTATATATACATATATATTACAGCTTAGGAAGGTTTTATTTATATATTTATTCAATGTATTTATATTATATATTATATAAACATATTATATGTGAATAAATATATAAATAAAAACTTCTCAAGCTGTAAACTAATAATGGATAGAAGTTTCCTCAGTTAAAAGGGAGTCTAAAAGAGATTAAAAGATTAAAAAGAGATCAAAAGTTACATTTGGTTATAGACAAAATTCAGTCTAAACGGGACTGGGCCTGTAAACACTACATCTCAGTCTGGGTTAGCTCACTCCATTTGGCTGCAAACTGCATAATTTCATTTTTTCTGATACCTGAGTAGTATTCCATTGTGTAGATGTACCACAGTTTTTTAATCCATTCTTCAGTTGAGGGACATCTGGGTTGTTTCTAGTTTCTAGCTATTACAAATAAGGCTGCTATGAACATAGATGAGGAAACTTCCTTGTGATTCGGTGAGGAGTCATTTGGATGTATACCCAGAAGTGGTAGTAGATTCAGAAGGATGCACATGGCATCTATTCACTTATAGTCGGATTTTAGCTATATAGTACAGGATATCTATACTACAACCAATGCACCAAAGGGAACATGGACATAGACTTTTTGTTTGTTTGTTTGTTTGTTTTTTAGTTTTCTCTCCCTGGCAATGAGACACTTTTCACTGGTGGGGTGCTGCATTGTAGGCCCCCCAGTGTATGAGGAGGCTTTTGGCCCTCATATGACATCTGAACTGGAGCTGGGGACTCTTATGTAGGGACACTGCACTCCAGAGGAGTGGGATGGAAGGGTTAGGGTGTAGAGGGTGAGAGGGAGGGGCTGGGAAGGGGGGAAAGAGGACAATATGATGGAGATGTAACCTGAAGCAACAAATAAACAAATTAAAAAAAACAGGACATCTCAGTTAAGAGATAGAGGTTATATTATTTCCTGTTTGTCTATTGTGTACTGACAAATTTTGTGGGTGGGAAAGCCATTGTTTACACAGATCTGTCCCCTGACTTTAATGAATATTTCCAAACATGAGGTCACGTAGATGATTCTAATAAAATCCAAAGAGTCTCAAAATGTTTTTCTGAAAGAGAATTACAAACTTTTGGGTTTAATCCAAGGAGTGGTATGACTGAGTTATACGGTACATTTAGTTTTAGTATTTTTATAATTCCCCACACAGATATCCAACATGGATGCATGAATTTGAATTCCCACTAACAGTGAGTGAGGATTTCCCTTCCTGCAATCCTCTCCATCATTTGTTGTCTATTGCTTTGTTGATCTTAGCCCTTCAAACTAGGGTAAGTTGATATCTCCACTCACATTTAATCAATATTTTCCTAATTGCTGAGGATATTGAACACTTATTGAGATATTCCTACCAATTTTATTTCTTCTTTTGGAAATTCTCTACTCAGATCTACAGCTCATTATTTTAATTGGGTCACCTGTTTATTTGACTATTTTTCTATTCTTTATCTAGGACCGGAATATTACTCCTCTATATGTATGAATGACAAAGATTCTCTACTACACTGTGAATTTCTCTTCATTGGGTTGAATGTTTCATTCTCTATACAGAAATGAACACAAGATTATGTGCAAATGTAAATGAGAAAAATTTCACAATGCCCCAGAACTAGATGAAGTTCTACAAGTAGTATGACAGTTACGGATGAGAAAAGATTCAGTTTCCTTCAGAGATTAGCATTAACATGGATTGTCCAATCCCAAGTGGTGATCCATCCCTGAACACAGGTATATGTGAAGAATGTTAAATCAACTCAGTAAGATACATATATCAGTAGATATATAACCTGCTGATATTTATATGCATGTATATCCTACAGAGTTGATTTACATATTTATATTTATAAATATATTATTTATATGTATACTCTATTGAGTTGGTTTATATATGATATATATTATTTATACCATATATGTGTATATGCAAAACATATATATGTAAAAATATATGTGTGTAAAAACTATGTGTAAAAGCAATGCTAAAAAAGATACATTTTAGATGGAAGAATAGGAGGAATTGGAACGGGAAAGGGAGAGGAAGGAATGATGTAAGTGCAGTGTTCGTGTGTAAAGTTCTCAAAAGATTAGAATCTTTAAGCAAACAGTAGAGGAAACAAAGAATTTTGGGCAAAGTTGATAATTGTGTTGGGAGCAATATTAGAGGGAATGGATGTACAGTTATGAAGAGCTACTTTATATATGTCTGAAATTGTTAATGGGCACATTTTAAAAATATATACTATATATATATATCAAAAACAAAAATATATCTTTTCTATAACTGCTTTAGTGATCTTTAGGCACAAATAGAAACCAAAGACAAGGAATTGAAAACCCAGAAGAACAGTTTTACAACGTCTTTTACTTAAATATAAATTTACCATATAATTCGTTTGTGTATTTCTATATTTAATCCAAGATGAATGTACATCTCTTGGGGCTTGTTTATAAATTTTCTGGGTAGCGTTTATAAGAGAAGTAAAATGAAAAAGTAGCACTCAAATCTTAATAAATTATAGTTGACCAAATATGTAATATGCTGCCAGTCATAATAGTGGAAGCCCAAATACAAACCATAAAAGAACCAGAATAACTCACCATTAACAAACAAATGGTAAGTTAACTAAATGAAATCAAAACCAAAAAGCACCTCTGAATTTTGCTTTTTACATTGTTATCATGTTCACATTTTCAATGCACAAGTACATTGAAAATACATGCAGTTGTCTTTTGTGTAGCTTCTTCCTACAGGCGTCTCCTACCCTTCCTTCAAGAGCAAGGCTGTGCCAATTCCTAACAATTGCTTCTTTGAACTGCAAAATAAAGTATATTTAAAGTAAAAAAAAAGTTATAAACCTACACATAGTTCATTAAGTTAACTGAAAAAGGCCAGTCATAATTTATCAAAATGTATATGCATTTTGTTACATAAAAACTTTCATAATTTGGTCATTCATAATATGTAAATCCATAGTGATGCCTAATGAAAGCAAGAGACATTTTAAAGTCAAGAAAATTATCTAAACTGAAATTTTTATGATGGCTGCAAAGTTCTGCAGGTTTGGTAGAAGTTATTGAATTGTATACTTAGGACAAGTAAATTCCATTTCATATAAAGAATCAATAACTTGCCAGGCCTGGTGGCACACGCCTTTAATTCCAGCACTTGGGATGCAGAAGCATGTGGATCTCTGAGTTCAAGGCTAGCTTGGTGAATTCCTGGACAGCCAGGGCAACAGAGAAACCCTGTCTTGAAAAACCAAAAAAAACAAAAACAAAAAAAAAACAAAACAAACAAATATTGACCCACAAGTTTTGGTATTCACCCTTGTGATGTCAGCTTGTAGGAAACTAAGGCAAGAGATTCCAAAATGCAAAGCCAGATTGGTTCACGTAGTATGTTCCAGCCAAGCCTGTGCTATACAGTAAAACCTCATCTCCATAATAAGTAATATAAAAAATACAATGTAAATAAACAAGTAGTACTGTTAGAGTACAAAAAGACCCAAAGCATTTGGAAATATATTATAAGGTAAATATAACTTCTTCAATCTACTTGAAACCTTAAGTTTTTCAAACAGTGGTGAAGTCTGGATAGTCACATTTAAAAATGTAGGGCTCTGTACCTCTATACAACAGAATAAATTAAAAATGATTAAAGAATTGGCTGAAAAAAAACACAAATAATTTTCTCCAGTTTTTATGTAGCTTGATTTGACTATAACTCAAATTTCACATAAAATAAAACAATTCAACATTCACTTAATCTAAAGAATATACTGATATATTTTGATAAGGAAGGACATAAAAATTACATTTTAAAAATTAGCTGTGTCAGCATGCACAAGATTGGGCTGTCAAAATATCAGCAAGTTTTGGGAAGAGCCTCTTGAAATTCTACCCCTAGTGGAGAACTTATTGGCACCTGATGGATTATGAGGGATGAGGTGATTTCTTCTCTTCAGGGATATGGTCCCTGAGAGATTACCTATGCTCCAGTGGATGATTCTACATCCATATAAGTACAAAGGTAAGGGGAAAAAAGAGCAGAGAAACATGGAAGGGAAAAGTATCAGGGATTAATAAAGGAGGAAATGGAGGGGATCAAATGACAGTGGTTTTGTTCAAACTAATGAAATAGTGGCATGGATATCATGGGAGTAACCAACTCCCCTTTGAAAGACCTGCTGCATAAGACAGAACTCAAACCTCACACTATCAGTGAATCTATAAGTTTGAGGTCATGACCCTAGAGGAACATACTATCGTTATTCTTTTTAATGAACACAACATTTAAAAAAATAAAATAAAACCTCAAGTGGATATTAACCATTTTGCACAGGACAACCACCCTACAAAGCACAGAGCCAAACAGACCAGAAAGTAGTATAATTATGCTGTGAAAAACTCCATCCTTCAGCGAGTGATGGACCCTGTTACTTGTTAGTGGAACACCTTACCCTAGATGGGCTGCCACATCAAGCCCCAGTACAAGAGGAAGCTCTTAGTCTTCATGTGACTGATGAACTGAGAGGGTTTGATAAGAAGGGATTCCCCTCAATTTTGGAGAAAGAGAGAATGGAGTTGAGGAAAAAGGGAGGGATGGAGGGAAAGAGGGAGAAGACTTTGAGACGTAACTTGAAAAAACAAATTAATAAAATAAAGCTCTCCTTTTTAAATGCCATTCATAATGAACTTACAATTTAACTACAATAAGGGAAGTGTTTTCTTGCAGCAGATGACAATTAACAAAGAAAGGAACTACTGGTGAATGTTCAGAAATATGTGACTGTGAAAAGGAAGCTCCAAATGTGATTCCTGTATCACAGCCCTCCCATCAAGGCTCAGGGATCTATGCTGAAGAGGAGTTGAAAGGTTTAAAGAATCAGAGGTCTTGAAAAACAGAGTTTCCTATATAGAACAAGACAGAGCCATATATGAACTCACAGAATCTGTGATAGTATTGTACAAGACCTGCATAAGCTCAAACCAAACCAAATTCCACCATGAAGGGAAGTAGGCATAAATTCCCACCTACAGACAAACTGTTATTGGTGTTTGAGACTTAACACATTAAATCAAGTGTGTGTGTGTGTGTGTGTGTGTGTGTGTGTATGAATGCACGAGTGCATACCCACGTATGTGTGTGCTTGTGCAAATCTGTGCATATACTATTTTTATTTTTTAAAGTTTTTTATTTATTCTTTAAGAATTTCACATATGTGTATGATGTATTTTTAGCATATTCACTTCTCATTCCCCCTCCCCAACTTCTCCTAGGTGCTCCAACTTCTTTCCCTCTCCTAACTTCATGTAGTTTTTTTTTTTTTTTTGAAGGCACTGACTCCAATAATGCTGACCATATATATGTACATGGGTATGAGACCATAAACTAGAGCACTAGCAACATACCAGAGACCATAATTCTAAAGAAAGCTTACTAGACTTCCCCTGTTAGCTATCAACTACCAATAGCTACTCCTGTAAGGATGGACCTTGTCAGCTCTTCCTTCATGTCTGCTGGAAAACTGACTGGCTCCCTTTTATTCAGGTCTTGAGCAGGATGCCACAGCTCCTGAATTCATAAATACAATAAATTTGTTATTTACTGAAAGAAAAACAAAAACAAAGACTTGGAGATTTGTTTCTTACCAAAATCCAAGCAACAACAATGAAAGACAAAACCAAATGGGATTTTGGGAAAATAGACTTTTTCTAGCTAAGTAGAAACTAAAAAAAACAAAAACAAAAAATCAGGTTGTGAATGCATAGCAGTTATCAAATTATTAAGGAAATAAATTGAAAGAGAAAAGAAGTATATATAGAAATAGCTGCTACACTAAATTCAAAGAAACTTATATTCAAAACCATACGTCCCTATTTATGTCTATGAAAACAAAAATATTGCCTACCTCTTCAAAGGAAAATTTGTATACTAACTCTGCATTTTGAATGTCAGTGGGAGGAAATAATAAGTTTATATTCTCTCTCTGTGTGTGTGTGTGTGTTTGAGTCTTAGGATAACCCAGTAGTCCCCTAGTAGGGACATTTTTTCCCCACACCTTTACTTTGTACTTTCTGGATACAATTTTAATTGTAACAGTATCATAGATCCTAATCTCATTAGGATAATGAAAAATGTAAGTTTACTGATTGTCAGCTTGTTTAGATTAAGGGTTGTTATGAAGATATATCACAGGGTGAGTGTGGGGGGTCAGTAAGTGTGATGAATTTTCTTCAGTAGGTTAATTAATGTAAGCAGACATGCCCCTACTGTAGGGCTTAATGACAAGGAAAAAGAGAATTAAGCCAAATAGAAAATCTCAAAGGAGAGATATCAAATTACTTTCAACTATTAGAATTCAAGAAGCAGTATGAGTCAAGGGGTTGTATCTATAAGTACCAAGAGATGGAATGGTGTGTTTAATTGTTAAAAATAAACAAAACAAAACAAAAACAAATCATGACATCACAAAAAATTTGCAAAGAAATAAAATATATGATTATCACATCAAAATTTTATTTTAAAGGACAAGGACACAAATTTAATCCTAGCTAGTCAAAAAGTACATATAGAAATGTAAAACAAAAAGAAAACTGGCTGTTTCTATACCAGTGCCATGCTGTTTTTATTACTATTGCTGTATAGTACAATTTGAAATCTGCAATGGTGACACCTCTAGATGTTTTTTCATTGCACAGGATTGATTTAGCTATTCTGTGTTTTTTGTTATTCCATATGAAGTTGAGAATTGCTTTTTACAGGTCTGTAAAGAATTGTGTTGGTATGTTGAGAGGAATTGCATTGATTATTGCTTTTGGTAGGATGACCATTTTTATTATGTTGATCCTACCTATCCATGAGCATGGGAGATCTTTCCATCTTCTGATGACCTCTTCCCTCTTCAATTTTTTTTCTTCAAGGACTTGAAGTTCTTTTCATAAAGGTCTTTCACTTGCTTGGTTAGAGTTACCCCCCAGGGATTTTATATTATTTGTGGCTATTGTGAAGGGTGTTGTTTCCCTAATTTCTCTCTCAGCCCATTTATTTGTTGTATAATTGCCCCTCATATGACTGCAGAATGGGGCAGGAGACTGTTATGTAGGGACATTCCACTCGAGAGGAGTGTGATGGAAGGGATGGGGGTAGAGAGTGGGAGGGCAGGAATGGGATAGGTGGAAAGAGGACACTGTGATGAAGATATAACCTGAAGTAATAAATAAATATTTTTGTATTATTGTTTTTTATTTTTCAGTGTTACTTTATTTTATTTTTTATTTCTTCAAGTTACATCTCAATTGCAGTCCCCTCCCTATTCCCCCTCCAGTCCCACCCTCCCACCCTCAACCCCCCATCCTCTTCCCTTTTTTTTCTTTTAAGTTTAAGGTATATCTTATTTCCCCCTACAGTTTCTCCTTTCAGTCCAACAAATGGCTCTTTCTCTTATAATAGTAAATACAATACAGTACAACAGAGGTAATTAGGCCACAGTTATGAGGGTTATATGGCTTAACGTACATTCCCAATGACCAGTCCATATGTATTTGGTACCTGACTTTAACATTCTACTATCTAGCAGGTAAGTCGACAGCCTAGCTCTGCCAAGACAGGGTAGGTAAGTCCTTCATAACCCCTGCTCTACAATCAATGTCTGTCAGAGAAGCGGGGCCAAACGACTGAAGAGCGATGCTGTAATGTATGGAGAGAAAATGGGAACTGTCCAGGCAGCCACTGGTATGTCATTTCTTAGTTTTGGAAGCTGCAGACCCTGTACTTCCTATAAAATCAGATATATTTATCCCTCTCAGGTCTCTGAGGTGACTGAAGAACAGATAGATGAAGTCTCATAATTAAATTTTGAGTTGTTTAGGAGTCAAGAGAGTGTTATATATCTAAGAAGATACTTTTAAAATTGTGTTGCAATTAGTATGAATGTTGAGTCAGATATAGAACTTTAAACTCATGGAGATGTGTAGATAAATAAATATTTTTAAAAGACTCCCAACAACAACAACAGCAACAAAAAAAGCATAGGGCTAGATTGTTTTGGGCCAGAATTCTAACAGACTTTCAAAGAAGAGTTAACACTAATACTCCTCAAATTATTCACAAAATAGAAACAGAAGGAACATTGCCTAATGTATTTTCTGAGGCCACAGTTCCCCTGATACTCAAACCACAAAATGACCTAACCAAAGAGAGAGAGAGATGATTTCCTTATGAGTATAGATATAAAACTAATAAAATATTTGTACATTGATTCAAAAACATATCAAAAAGATAATCCAACATTATAAAGTAGATCTTATCTCAGAGATTCATGGATGGTTCAATATATGAAAATCAATAAATTAATCCATGAAATAAAAAAAACTGAAAGACAAAAGGCCACATGATCATCTCACTAGATGTAGAAAGTCCTTTGACAAAACCCAATACAACTTCATGTTATAAGTTCTGAGGAGATTAGGTATATAATTATCATATGTTAACATAATAAAGGCAATTTGAAAATAGCCAAAATCAACTTAAATGAAAAGAAGCTCACAGCAATTCCATTGAAATCAGGAGTAAGCAAGTCTGTCTATTCTATTCAATACAGTAGGTGAAGATTTAGCTTAGAGAAATAAGACATCTAAAGGAGATCAAGGTTATACAAATGAGAAAGAAAGATCTCAAGGTATCATTATTTACAGATGATGTTATAATATACATAAGTCACCCTAAAAATTCCCCTGGGGGAATCCTACACTTGATAAACACTTTCAGCAAAGTAACTTGATACAAAATAAGCTCACAAAAACTCAATAGCCTTCCTGTGTAAATGACAAATCATATGAGAGAGAAATCAGAGAAAGAACACCTTTCACAATAGCCTCAAATAATATAAAAAAAATCTGTGGTAACTCTAAACAAGTTATTGAAAAACTCATATGATAAAAACTTCAAGCTCTAAAAGGAAATTGAACAAGGTATCAGAAGATGAAAAAAAATCTCTCATGCTTATGGATTGGTAGGATCAACATAGCAAAAATGGTCATCCCACCAAAATCTACAGATTCAATTCAATCCCATCAAAATTTCAACAAAATTCTTCACAGAAATTGAAAGAACAATTTTCAACTTTATATGGAAATACAAAACCAAGGATATCTAAAACAATCTTGAACAACAAAACAACTGCTCTTCTTGAGGTCTTACCATTCCTGATCTCAAGTTTCACTACAAAGCTATAGTAATAAAAATAGCACAGTGCTGACATAAAAACAGACATGTTAATCAATGGAATTGAATGGAAAACCTGGACACAAATCCACACACCTATGGATACTTACTTTTTTGGTAAAGAAGCAGGAAATACATGCTGAAAAAAAACATAATCTTCCACAAATAATGGTTGTAAAAGTAGATGTCTGTATGAAGAAGAATGTACATATATATATCACCTTACACAAGTCTCAAGTCCAAGTGTATCAAAGACCTCAAACTGAAACCAAATACACTGAACTTAATAGAGGGGAAAGTGGGGGAAAGCCTTGAATGCATTGGCACAGAAGACTTTCTGAACAGAACACCGTTAACACAGGCTCTAAAATTAACAATTTGTAAATAGGACATCATGAAACATAAGGAAAAACACTTTCAGTGAGACAAAGGGCCTACATACAGAATCAGAAAACCTTTTTATGAACTTTTCATCACATCTGACAGAGAACTAATATCCAAAATACATAGAGAACCCAAGAAGCTAGATATCAAACAAAGCAAAGCAGCAACAACAACAAAACAAAAAACCAAATAATGTAATTAAAAATGGAGTAAAGCTCTAAATATAGAACACTCAGTATTGGGAACTCAATAGCTGAGAAACACTTAAAAATGTTCAACCTCCTTAGACATCAGGGAAATGCAAATCAAAATTACCTTTAAATTCCATCTTTCACCTGTCAGAAAGGTAAAAATTGGTAACACTAGTTAATGACAGCTCATGCTGGTGAGGATGTGGAGCAAGAGGAACACTCCTTTATTACTGGTAGGAGTGCCAACTTGTACAGCCACTATGGAAATCTGTATGGGAGTACGACAGAAAGATAGGAATCTATCTCCCTCACAATCCAACTATAGCACTCTTGGGTATACACCCAATGTGTACTTCATCCTACAACAAAGACATTCACTCAACCTTTTTAAAAATTTTTAAATTTATTTTTTATTATATCATTTCCCAAAATATCTCTCCCTTTTAGTCCAATAAAAGGCTTTGTTTCTTATAAAAATAAATAAAATACAAAACAATAAGAAAAATTAGTAAACAATTATGAAAGCTATAAGGTATGTCAAGCATTCCCAATGTCCAGTCCATATGTATTTGACAACTAATAATAATATTCAATGATCTAGAAATCTTGAGTTTAAAGTTCTATACCTAACTCAATTTCCATCCTAACTTGTATTTGCACTTATATTTTTGTATATTGACACAAAGTTAAGGTTATATTTGGTTACATTGGTATAGATCTTTGTATATTGACACAAAATTTAGGTTAACTCTTTTTAAGGTATTGTACTTTTATAATTCTTTAAAATGAAATGTGAAGTTCTAGGCCTTTTGAAAGCTCTATCCCAAACTGTTTAGGATAATTAATAAATTCAAACTAATATTCACTCAGCCTTATTCATTGCTGGTCTATTCATAAAAGACAAAAACTGGAAACAACCTAGATGTCCCTTAACCGAAGAATTAACAAAGAAAATGTTGTATATTTACTTAGCTGTTAAAAAAAATGACATCACGAAATTGGTGGGCAAATAAATGGAACCAGAAAAAATTACCCTGTGTGAGGTAATTCAGACCCAGAAAGATAAATATGGAATATCTTTGTTTATGTGTGGGGGACACTGAGCCTCAGGTGGTCAACTCTTGTCATCAAATGAAGGGGCTGAGTTACATCCAATTGCTTTATTTTCCAGAGGAGCCCAATGTAAGTCCCCAAGCAACACAGACTGTTGCCAAGACAATAGGATGCTCTCTACAAACTGATAACACAACCAATTGCTGAAGACAACACCACACAACTCATTGAACATGTAGAACTGGTACCTACATAGAAACTTCACCTTCATGTTCTAGTGTCTTTGGTACTGGAAAGTATTCATCAAGCTACCAAAAGAGAATGTAAATGCCAAACCAGCCACAAACCCTTTGATTTACCATTTGTTCTGCTAGGTCAATGTTGAAACAAAGCTTGTGGGAGAAACCAACCAATGTCTGATTTGACTTAAGGTCCACTCCATGAGAAGAACTCAAACTTAACAGTGGTTGGATGATCAACAACCAGAAACTGCCTTGTAGGCCCCCAGTGTATGAGGAGGCTCTCGGCCCTCCCATGACTGCTGAACTGGGGCAGGGGACTGTTATGTCGGGACACTCCACTCCAGAGGAGTGGGATGGAAGGGATAGGGGGTAGAGGGTGGGAAGGCGGGACTGGGAGGGATGGAAAGAGGACACTGTGATGGAGATGTAACCTGAAGTAATAAATAAATATTAAAAAAAGAACCAGAAACTATATAGCCAGAGACATAGGGTAAAACCAATACACTGGTCAAAACAAAACAAAAACAAACAAACAAAAATATGATACCTACCCCTGCTGATACTCTGCTATACTCATAGATCTGTAACTTATTCAGTCATTATCAGAAGGTTTCCTCTTGCAGGAGATGGGAATAAATAGAAAAACATACATCTAGACATTATACGAAGACACCTTGGAACACACAGCTCCAAATGAGATGTCTCTATCAAATAACTTCCTTCAGAGCTCAATTAACTCTGTGGAAGAAGAGGAAGAAGAAATATAAGAGCCAGAGGGGATAAAGGACACCAAGAGAAAAATACTCTCTAATCAGCTGAGCAAAGATCATATGAACACTGGAGACTGAAGCAACAACTCAGCACCCACACAGATCTGCACCAGATCCTCTGCATAGATACCATAGCACTCAGTTTAGTTCTTTATAGGACTCCTGAATGTGGGCCTAGTGGGTCTGTGATTCTTGTGACTTCTCTTGGGGCTCTTTTCCTTCTTTTGGTTTGTCTTGTCCAATATTGATGTGATGGCTTCAGTTTTATCTTACTACATTTTATTAAAACAAAATAAGACAAAACAAAACACTATTGAGACTAAAAAACTGATAATAATAAAAAGGAAAAATTGCCTGAGTGAAGGGTAATGTTTTATGAACATTATGAACATGCCTTGAGCTATGCAATGCATAAGTAGTCTCCTCCATAATAAAACTGATTAAGCATAAAAAGTGTGTAATTTCTCATTAAATATTACTGTAGTTATATTTTAATAAAACAAATGATATAATGACAAAATATCACTATTGTATTTGGCTCAACACAAACTTTAACACTATGATTCCTTTAATATAGTATTTTCTTTGTGCTATATAGAATGTTAAATATTAAATTTACATTCTATTTATATCAAAATATATTATATTTTAGCATGATCCATTTGCAAGACTCATCTTATCGTTAAATAATTATCCATTAAGTAAACATCACTTGTTTAATTTATTTATCATCTCCTTCTTACCATTTCATTCACCCTCTGCTGTTCAGAATTATAAATAGTACTGAAATAAATGTGTTCTGCCTACTACATAATTTCTTATCCAGACTCATTCATTTTAGGGATTATACATCTGGTATAAATTCCTGTTTTTGGAATAGTTCCTACAATTTAAATAACTGAATATAAAGTCTTGTCCTTCTAAATATTATTGAAACATAAAGATGAATCACTATTCAGAGATTCAGAAAGCAATTAGCCATAAAATAATCTGCATTTACTGAAATTATTTAAATAAGATGAATTTGATTAATCTCAGATATTAAGATTGTATGTCTAGTATAGGGGACTATGACGTAATTAGTGACACATGTCTTCTATGCTCCTGAATTGGAAGATAGAAGGAAACTATGCGGTTTTGTTATGGTCTCATTTAGTTCCTGAAATAATATATTAGAGACCAGACTGGAATACAAAGAGTAGATCTGAAATTTTATCTTGGAATGAATACAAGCAAGGAATTCCTGGAGGACCTCTGACCTTTCAGGAAGAATCCTTCTTCAAGGTCATGTCCATCCAGAAGTGGTACACAAAACCACGATGTTTAATTTTCTACCCTCTGTGATAATCTGGTTGCTGGGGATGGATGATGAGTCAGTCACTTTGCAGTCCCAGAGACCTTGGTTGAAAAATAGCAAAACACTCAAAGGCTTTCAGTCTATAAAACAATTCTTCACTTGTATTTAACAACTTCATGAAGTCTTCTGTTTTGTTCAGTTGCACTCACTGAGCTGTCAATAGGTTACATTTGTTCATGTCTTTTTGTGCTCTGTCTATTCGTGTGTCTTGCCATCATATAAGTGTGTAGATACTTTGCAGTCATTGGTGCTGATGATGGCACAGAGACTGAAAGAATGGCACCCTCACTCTGAAGTAGAGCTGCCTGCTTCTCTGCAGCAAGTGACATCTAGCACTTGTGTGAACTTGGTTTTCTTCCAGATATATGGCAAGAATTCCGCACCTTTTACTTTGCTGCAGCTATTGCTGCAAAACTAGTAAAAAGAAAACATGATTTGAAAGGAAAGTTTTTTGAAATGATATTTCATCACACATCTTCTATCAATAGTGTCTAAAAAAATCTTCATAATATGCCCTGGTGGTTTGTTTTGCATATCGATGATTGAATGCCAAAAAAACACAAATTAGAGGAGGAAAAATTGATTCAGCCCTCTTTCAGAATGTGCATCCCATGGATGTTTGGCCTATATGCTTGGGCAGTACGTTTTGGTGGCTGGGAAAATAGAGCAGGAAGCCATTTACTTCACAGAAGACTAGAAACAGATAACCAGGAGCAGCCTAGAACCATGTGTTGCCATAATTGGCACACATCTATTGACACAGCTCTCCATCTGGTGGTTCCCATACCCTTGTGCTTCCAGAGCCACCACCTTAGTTCCAACAGGTGAATACCAAATATTCAACACCCTAGTCTGTAGAGAACTTTTTTACTGTCAAAAAACAGAATGTGCTGATAGCAACTTACTGCCAGTCTGAAAAAAAAAATCAGGTACAGTCATTATTACTAAGGCAAATAATTTTCATGAAGTAATTCATTATTCTTCTGTGGAATATTTTAATCTCACCTAAATGTCCTTGATGTTATGGAACACATATTTTGCAAAATGTGTCTCTTAGCTGAAATATTTCAGGCCCAAAAGATTTTCAGAACCCATCATCCAACACCCATGTGATGACTGTATACATTATCGTTTTTGTTGATATGAATTTCTTGAGATTTTCAACAACCAATTATGCACACTTTAGTTGGGAGGAAATGCCATTCTTAATCACATCAATCCTTTTGAAAGAAATCATGCTACATTTTTCAGTGACTCAATGATGCCAATGGATGTGTTAAAGAGTCCATTATTAGTTTAGCTTTAAAAATAAAAACTTCAAAGTGCAAGGAGGTAGACTAATATATTCCTCTTATTCTAGATGCTTGGTATTTTAGGTTGAATATGAGACATCTTTGAATCACAGTAGCAGATTCCAGAAAATGATTAAGCACAGCATCTATTAAAAAATGTATTCCAATTACCAAAAAAACATGCTAAATAAAAACACTCTCCTACAGTTAGAACTCAGTGTTGAGTAATCTTTAACATTTTTTAGTTAATTTCTTCAGCTTTCCTTCCTGTTTTGATTTCTCCAAAATATCACAGCCTATGAAAAGCTGAGACTAAGTTAGAGTACTCTGAGTTGCATGGACAAATTCCTTGTAAATGCTACTCAATGTCCCAGCTTTTTCTGTGAATTTCACTCAGAATCAGCGGTCCAATCCATCACTGTTTCCATACCTATGGTAATGACTCATAGTAATCCTCAATCTTGTAAATAAGTTTGATATTGTCCAATGATGTTACCTAACCTTTTAAGCAGCATTTACTTTAGTAAACCTGGCCCTGAATTTGTGTTGACTTTTAAAAAAAATTATTTTTTAATTTTCTTCAAATTACATCTCAATCACAATCTCTCCCAACTCTCCCTTCCATTCCCACCCTCTCACCTCCTTGGACCTCACAACCCCCATCTGCTTCCTTTTTTTAAAGTATATCTTTTTTCACCAACAGCTCCCCCTTTCAGTCCAACAAATGGCTCTTTCTCTTTTAAAAACAAATACAATATAAAATAACAAAAATAATTAGGCCACAATTATGAAAATTATAAGGCTTGTCTTGACTTTTATGTCATTTCTTTTTAAGTTTCCTGTCTTATTTCAGATACATTCTCTCTCTGACTCTTTTGAATGCTCCAGTTTTCTTAAGATCAGACTCGTCCACTGATCAGTCTAAAATCACGCTTTGCTTTACCCCATTTTCCCAGGTCTTCACAGAGCCTATAGTGACACTTCTAGTTATCAGGTCCAATGGAACCTCCAAATCCCCAACTCCAAAAGGCATTCCAAATATACACTAATGAACTCAGTCTGAACTATCAAATGATTTCTGGGTGAACTGGGAAAAAAAAAAAAAAGAAGCAAACACTCCCAAGAGGAACAGAAGGCAGGAAATCATCAAACTTAGGGCTGAAATCAACAACTTAGAAACAAAAGGAACTACACAAAGAATCAATGAAACCAAGAGTTGGTTCCTCAAGAAAATCAACAAAGTACACAGACCCTTAGCCAAATTAACTAAAAGGCAAAGGGAAAAAACCCAAATCAACAAAATCAGAAATGAAAAGGGAGAAATAACAACAGACCTTGTGGAAATCCAGAGAATATTTGGGTCCTACTTTAAAAATCTGTACTCCACCAAATTTGATAGTGAAATGGACAATTTCTTGATAGATTCCACCTACCGAAGCCAAATCAACATCAGGTTAACAGATTAAACAGCCCTATAACCCTGAAAGAAATAGAAACCGTCATTAAAAATCTCCCAACCAAAAAGAGCCCAGAGCCAGATAGATGGTTTTAGCACAGAATTCTACCAGACCTTCAAAGAAGAGCTAACACCAATACTCTTCAAACTCTTTCACCAAATAGAATCAGAAAGAACACTGCCAAACTCATGCTATGAGGCCACAGTCACCCTGATTCCCAAACCACACAAAGGCCCAACAAAGAAAGAGAACTTCAGATCAATCTCCCTCATGAACATAGATGCAAAAATACTTAATAAAATACTAGGAAACCAAATTCAAGAACACATCAAAAGTATCATACACCAGGATTTCTGGTGCTTAGATAAAAGCTAGTATTCTTCAGGAACTTGTGAAGCTACTTCCCATCTGCCAAAATGAGTCATTTTCCAGAGTCTTTGTAAAAGGGCATATGGCTTTCCAATTGACATATACCTGTGGTGCTTATGAGCATATCAAAGTCCACACTAACTTCTAGGCTCCCTTAGTTCCTGATCACAAGTACATGTTATACATTCCAACTCCCCAAACACTTTCTCTTGGTCCTTTGCTACTGGCTCTTTCCTTACTCCTAGCTACTCATTCTCCTTGTAACTTAACTACTCTTAGTATGCTCTGCTCCTGCTCTTGTTATTCTCACTATGTTCTGTCTATTCTCTATCTCCTGCTATTGCCCCATCTATCACAGATATCCCTGGCCATCTCTTCTCTGCTGGTCATGTTCAATCTATTTCTTTCTCTCTCTGCTCCACACTTTACCAGAGGCCCCTCAATATTTTCTATCTCTTATTCACAATAAAAATCCTCCTCTTTAATCATACCATAGATCAAGCATGCTAAAAGATTTTATTCTGTTAAAAAAGTATTTGTTTTAATTTTTGCAATGGCAGAAACTCTACATCTCCCTAGACTCCCCTCCTTTGATGCCCTTGTCCACATCCAGCTAGAATTGTTCCTGTCACATTGAGTTATTGATGGTATTCTTTTGTTAAACTCTGTTGTGTTTCCTTCTTTTTCTAGTAGCTAAACTCACACAGCTTTCATTGTTGTCTTTGATTATAGTTGGGCCTTCTATGTTTTGTGTATAACAAGTTTCCATTTTATTAAGAGAGGGATCAGTTCTGTTTTTGATATTGTTTGTTTTTTGTACTTATCATACAGCAAGCTATTTAGAACTTAACAGAGATTTGCTAAATACAGAAAGCAGTTGAGAATCAAGTATCCTCGCCTTGGGAGCATACATGCTGATTTGAAAAACAAGTACCATTTTGCATTCATTCGTAAGCATAGCAACCATGATCTTTCCTTATACGATACAAAGAAAATCTACTTCATTGGTACTTTGAAGTTAAGATTTCCAGAGTGATATAAAGTCATTAAATTACTTTTGAGGATGATTGTCACATGTGAAGCATTGATATAGGTGACATGTATTGATTTGTATTTTAACATTGGGTGATATGATTTGGATGTCTGTCATGGGAAGAGAATAAGAGGAAGAATATTGTGTTTTGTTTATGTTTGACCATTGCCTAGATCTTCAATGTTCAGCTGGGTAAAAGAACTTCCTTGCTTAGTGATATAAATCTGTGTTACTAATATTTAAAAGTTTATGTATAGTAAAATCTTAGAGAAATGGGGAAGGCAGTTATGAATTTGCTAACTCTGTCATTCTCTTCATTATTTACATATCTAAATTGAAATGTCTGTGCTGCTCATTCAGCACCTTCATTGACAATCAAAAGTCTATAATCATTATGAAGCAGAATATAAAGGCAGAATAATTTGGAGGACAAGAACACGAAAGTTCCAATGAGTGCCCCCACCACTAAAATGACAGTCTGGCCTCAGATCCGGATGCACTCTGAGAAAGATTGCTAGCAGATAAACAAAATCTTACACTCAGTATTCCTCAGAATCATTCCAGTAGGTTTCTGTCAGGAAGAGCCACTACGTCTCTTATCTCTCCCTACAGCTATGGGGTATCTAGTTTTCTATTGGCACATACCCGTAACATAGATCAAAGGCCAGGAGTTCTTCTAGCCCCAAAATCTTCCTCTACTCCAACCCCACCCTAAATTTTAGGCCGTTTTGGCTTATATACTTCTGCGCCCATATCTGTCTGTTTTCTTTAAAACTAGCGAGGCTTTCATTGTCTTTTGTTATTCCCTTTCTACTACCTAAGAGATAGCTATGACAGCTTTGAATTTTCCCAAATAAGTCTTTCTTTCCATATATGGAGTGATTTAGTTCAGTGGTTTTAGTGCACCATCACTTACAGGAAACAAAGAGTAGCCCCTGACTCAGCCACCCAACTGAAGCCCCCAACCACAAGGAAAATACTTTTTTTAATTAATTTATTTTTTCAAATTACTTCTCAATCAAAGTCCCCTACCTCCTCCCCTCCAGGTCCCATCCTCTCTCCCTCTTCTCCATCTCTATCCTCTTTTCAACAGTGCAAGGCCTTTTCCCTACACTACAATACAATCTGCCATTTTCTGAGACTCTCACCAATTTTCAAGAAAAAGACATGTATAAAACTCCTTGTGCAATCTTAATAGCTCCAGGTATTGCTTTAATAGATGATACTTTCACCCACTGTATCTCCAGAGCTACTTATCTCTCACATCAAGATGAAGAGGAACAGTTCCTTAGTAACTATTTATTTTGTTTATTTTTTGAAGTTATATTTTAAGAGTGTTTCTCTCCTCTTTTTCCTTCCTACCTCCAAACCCTTCCATATACTTCTTACCAGTCTGCTTCAATTGAATGTCTCTTTTGTCCATTACATATTATTGCATGCATGTATGTGTTTGTGATACATATTCCTAAATATAACAAGGTTAGTTCATATAAGGCTACTTGTAAGTGTGCTCTCATGACTGATTGTTTGGCACTAGGTACCGAAGTAGTGTGCTCTTCCTTGGGGAGGACCGCTTCTCGTACTCCCATCTTTTCTCAGTTGCCTGCGGATCTTTTTGTAGGGTGACACCTCGTGGGCTTTTTCCACTCAGTTTGGCATGTTTGTTGGTCCTATCACTGTACAGATAATGTTTAAGTGGTTTAAGAAACTCCAAAATCATAAAGCCTGTTGCTGATGACTTTGGTTAACCTCCTCCCCACCAAGTGAAAGCTACATACCTATGCCGAAGACACCATGAACTTCAGAAAGAGGTTACAGCAATTCCAGAGGTAGAGCTGACCTGAAGCACCCCCTCCCTGAGGTCTACCTTTCACAGTACCATAAGGTGCCTCTAAAGCTTCCAAAGAATGGAGGCAACTAACAGTCCTACCCAGCTGTATATCTGTGAACCATATGAATGAGCAGCGTGGCAGTGGTCAGGTGCAATATGGTATGTATTTTTTGCAATAACCAACTGTTTTTTAATTAGACTCAAGATCCAGTCAAAATGATTGGTACTAGAAACATAGTTAATTACTAAGTGATAGAAGAATAATATTCATTGGAATAGAATCTACAACCACTAATTTACTAAACCAACATAATTCCTAACAACAATCTATAAATATTTGTCATTATACCCATGGATGAATGTAGTCTTCAGTCCTCATTAAGGAATCTTCTCTTTGCAAAAGACATAGACACTACAGGAAACCATAACCAATAAAAATGCAAAGTTGTGGAACCCAGCCCCAAAGGATACATCTCTAAAATATGCCCATTTCTAAGACTCTGATCTCTGAGGAAGAGGAAGTAAAAAGATTGCAAGAGCCAGATGATCAGAGACTTTGCTGTCTCTGATGGTGTGTCTTAGATGGTGTGTCTTAGTAACACCAGAAATTATAACTCTCATATAACCCTAATATAAACCCTAATATAACTCAACATGAATACAGCCTTTTGAGATATAGTTTGTGAGTTGCCTTTAGTAAAAAGACATGTACGGCTAATGCAAAGACAACTAACTGCATATTCTCCAATAAGGATGTTCCTTTATTCTCTGAATGGGTGTCCCTTACTTGGGTATGCCTTACTTTATTCAAATTGTCTCTTTAACTTTTATGGTTAAGCATATATTAGAAGATTTTATCAAAATGTATGCCTCTGATTTGCTATAGTAGCTAGTCATGAAATTCCTTTATGGACAGAGCTACAAATCTCAGTTTCTTTGGAGTTGAGATCTCTCAAAGTTTAGGAATTAGGACATGTTAAAACTCATGAAGATAGCATTGTGAAGGTATGTCCCTGTCCCTTCATGCTTAAAATTAGGAAAAAACAAAGATATTTTTGATTAAGTAAATATAACTTTCAAACTCTGGTCAATGTCCATATGCTTATCAGTTCACCTTATCCCATAAAAATTGTGATGGAGATGTAACTTGAATTAATAAATAAATATTAAAAATGTGCAATCTGGATAATGTCTTGGCCCATAGTTTGACATTAGAAGTCACTTTACAAACTCATAAGGACTTTTAACTTATGGTAAAATATTGCTTTCCCCAGTTTAGTAATCTTTCTTTAAAAATTTTTTTTTATTACTTCAAGTTACATCTCCATCATAGTACCCTCTCTCCAGCCCTCTCACCCTCCTCCCACCTGTCCTATTCCTCCAGAGTGGGTTGCCCCTACATCTCAGCCCCTCTCAGTTCAACTGTCATATGAATGTAAAGAGCTTCCTCTTGCACTGGGGGCCTATATGGCAACTTTATTAGGGCAAAGTGTCCCACTAACAGGTAACAAGGTCTATGTTCCTGTTCCTTCCATTGTGTTGGTTGTAAGACAGTTATCCTGCACTACATGTCTAAAATCCAATTGTAAGGGAATATATGCCATGTGTATCTTTCTGAATCTGGGTTAGCTCAGTCAGGGTGAGCTTTTCTAGTTCCATCCATTTGGCTGCAAATTGCATGATTTCCTTGTTTCTTATGGCTGAGTAGTATTCCATTGTGTAAATGTACCACAATTTTTTTTTTTATCCATTCGTCAGTTCAGGGACATCTGGTTTGTTTCCAGTTTCTAGCTATTACAAATAAAGTTGCTATGAACATAGATGAGGATATGTCCTTGTGGATAGGTGAGGAATCATTGGATGTATACCCAGTGGTATGGCTGGGTCTTGAGGTAGGGCTATTCCAAATTTTCTAAGATATTGCCAGACTGATTTCCACAGTGGCTGTACAAGCTTGTACACCCACCAGCAGTGGAGGAGTGTTCTCCTTTCTCCACACCCTCACCAGCATATGCTGTCCTTTGAGTGTTTGATCTTAGCCATTCTGACAGGTGTGGGATAGAATCTCAGGGTGGTGATATTTCTAAGGTATTGTCTACATTTTTTAGATACAGGTTCCAAATAAATTCAGGATCAATTAACCTGGGGCTCAAAACTTTTATGTTAAATCTGCCATGTGTTCTTAGTAAGATTCACAGGATAAGGGCACTAGTAGAAGAATTAGAGTAGTAAATGGTGGACATACTAACCCGTGCTCTCCAGCAAAGTGTTATTATCGAGACTCTGTTTAAAATAAAAATATACTTTAATCATTTTGTGATTGAGTGCCTTTCCTATTTAAGAATACAACAATATATGTAGATTTTTGTATGCCTATAAGCACACAGTGTGCTGCTCATGAAGTGCATGTTGACCGCCATGTTAATTAGGAGAAAAAGAACAGAGAAAAATTAATTGTGTGCTGGTAGGGAAAGTTTAGCGATGTCATTCCTGGGGTTTGACAGTAATTTCATTTAAAGACTTTTATAAATAACCTAAAGGTGGGTGTACACAGTGAACTATCAACATTATTCTAAGCACAGGAATGCTGAGTCAGTGGGAGTCAAGTACTGTGGGGTAAGAAATGGCAGCTGAGCTAGAATGTGGGTTAGTATAAAGAGAGACATTGAAAAACTATTCTCGATGCAGCTTAATATACTAAGCAGTACCACTTAAGATCCAAGATAATGATCTAAGAATTACAGTATGCCCTTTCATTCAAAATGCACAGTATTCTCTCTCTCTCTCTCTCTCTCTCTCTCTCTCTCTCTCTCTCCCTCTCCCTCTGTGTGTGTATGTGTGTGTGTTTATATATGTGTAAAATTAAATTAGTCTTTACAAACTATATCTTCTCTTCCATGAAAATTGTATCATTATTAAAAATAGCCAAGATGTAGAATCAAATAAATGAATGGATAAAAAAGTAATAACTATATATGCAGTGGGAAAATACCTATTTGTATAAAGAAGGAAATCATATAGTTTGTAGTGTGTTGAGTATTATGTAAAGAAAATAAGTCATACATATAAGAAGCACATATAGTACACAGTCTTATTTATGAAACTTAAAATACTGAGTTCATATAAGTGTAAGAGGAGAAGAACACATGTCACAGATAGGGACAGTTTGATGGAAGAGACATTCATAAAAAAATTATTTAAACAAGAGAACTAGGTTGACTATATTGTAAAACAAAGTTGTTCTACTTAATAAGAACACACATTTATATACTGTATAGTAATATTTATTTTAGCAGACCATATATATGAACATGCTCCAGTAAGATTCAATCACCCAGCAATACTATACTTGTCCTCATTTATGTAGGTCCATTCTAAGACAAAGACAATATTGTCTAAGGCAATTATGTATTTTTCAACATATACATCACATCATATACTTTAAAACCCAAAGAGACTGTCAAAAGTAGTGACTAAATACTTTTAATAACAATATTTGGGTAATCTTTAAGATATATATCGTTAGTATGTCATATTGTACATAGCAAACCTAGACAGCATTATCCAACCAGTAACATCTTTGGTCTTATGTGTTAAATTTCTGAAAACTAAAGCTAGTCATAGTGGAATGCTCCTGTAATCTTAGCACTTAGGAGGCTGAGCCAGGAGAATCAAGCATTTGAGGTCGGTTTAGGCTACAAAATTAGCCTGGCTCATAGTTTGTCTGATCCAAAAGCAAGACAGGCAATAAAAACCTTTGCAAACTCTACCCTATTGTCCTTTCATGCTAACATCTATCTATATTCACTAAAGCAAATATGAGAAAATGCTTTAGAATATTTTGACACTTTTTAATGTGACAGTTCATTTCAGTTAACATTTTCACATTATTTTATGTCGTATTTTAGTTAATTTCAAATATATCAATGATGGAATTAGGGTAATGAAACATATAGTAAATCATATTTTGTGGTTTGTTGGTGTGGGTGTCTACATGGGAATTGGCATGCAAATCTACAGGCTCAAAGAAGAGATTTACCCTTGACATGACCATCATTCAACTGAATGGAAATTCTATGGAATAAAAATCCAGAGGAAGGGCAAACCTCACTCTACGTTGTAGCCTTCATTCTTCTGATATTTATATATAGTAATCTAGATAAACTCTGGAGCTTTTACAAGACCCAAGATTTAAACTGAGAGCTGCAGTATTGCCTTTTCTGAGATGCCAGATTGAAAACAACTTCTTGTGGTACTTCTCAGCCACCACAATCTCTAATTCTTCTAGAAAATATTTCCTCACATGTATGTATGTATTTATCTATTATCTGTTATGTATTATCTGTTACTTTCTTACCTACCTGCCTTCAGTACTTTTCTATCTATTTCTATGTATCTATCTATGTATCTATCTATGTATCTATCTATCTATCTATCTATCTATCTATGTATCTATCTATATATCTATCTATCTAGCTCTATCTAGCTCTATCTATTTATTTATCAATCATCTATCATCTATCTATACATCTATCCATCATATATTTATCTATCATCCATCTATCATATACCATCTGTCTATATGTGTATCTATCATGCATTTATCTATCATTTATCTATGTATCTATCCATCCATATATCTATGTATGTATGTATTTATGTATGTATCTATCTATCTATCTATCATCTCGCATTTCTTATCTAACACGTAGTATTCCTATATTTATATATAACCTATGTTCTGTCTCTCTATTATCAACTCATCTATCATCAATCTACTGTTTATGTATCTACGCATCATCAATTCATTCCTCTTATCGATTCTGCCTTACTGGGGAAATATTTCCATATAATTTGTAGACAATATATATCAAGAGTTGGAGATATGGCTCAGTGATTAATATCACCAACAATATAAATTTATTGGTTAGATCTAAAATCTTTGAAGTCCAAAACAAGAAACCAGCTGAGTCAGAGTCTTAAAATGATTTATTCCATACTTCAAAGACAACAACTATTATGAAGGGTAAACAAATGCCTAAGATTCCTTTTATATATCCCTGATACCATTTACAATGCTATATATTTTATGGACTAATTTAAACAACTCCCTGGCCCCAAATACATAATGGTAACACCCTCATTACTTGATTTCAAAACATGGATATTATGAAAACAGCACTATTTATCATTAAAACTCTGTAACTGGATTCTCAAAATTAGTGTATATCTTATATGTAAAATACTCAAGCTATTCTAACAGCCTTAATCTAACTTCCCCCCAAAGTCTTCACTCATTCTAACATGTACTCTTAAGTACTGTGTCATCTGAAGATAATCTATATTATTCATATATGAGACTTGAGTTATGGTACATCTGAAACAATTTCTCTCTAACTGCAAAGTTATGAGAAATAAAAAATGTGCTTTGAAAACACATAGGTGTGGCAAGCTTAGGATCAATAGTCCATTAAAAAAAAAAGAGAAGATACCCTATCTTAAGTAGACATAGCCCAGGTATTCACTCTCTTGTTAAAATTTTGTTGTTTCCCCAGGCTCCATCATATTATGAGATCATATTTACTTCAGTTTCAACATGGATATTTTAGAAGACAGAAAATTGCAGATAATAACTTTTCTTAATAGTATTTCAGTTATAAAATACGCCATTTCTTTGGAAATTTATGTGGTATATTCTTCAAAAATGTATCATTTATTAAGCTCTGGAAGAGTAGTTTGATCCCATTCATGTAGAGAAAATGTCTACATTGGTGAAAAGTGTCATTTTTATCATTCATTCAGATTTGACTTCATTTTCTCTGAAAAAGATTAGTTTTATAAATGAAGACCAGTCCATGGCATTACGTCCTCATGATGATCTCTTCATTTCTAAATTCTAATGTACACATAGTAAAGACAGAACGAGTCAGAGATCAATAGATACATGTAAAATGTAAAGATAGGTATACAGACATTCATATATTAAAGATATGTACCCATATAAATATATACATGGATGTATCAATATGAACATATAAAACACACTTAGAAAAATAATAAAAATAATTAATTAAAGCATTAAAGTTCCATTTCTTCTCAGATAAAAGTAGTGTGGGAAAGTGCAAGGTCAAGTAAGCCTGCACCTTTTCATGCTCCTTTCTTCATTGCTTTGCTCTACAGACTATCCTTTAAAACCAAAATATTTGTTTGCTTCCCTGGAAGTTTTTCTATCTTGTACCAGTAGAATGTTGAGAACCACTCAATGTGTTTTGTCTTTCCCTTGAAAAAATGGTAGGGCAATTGTGGAGGGAAAAAATAGAAAACCTTCACCATCTCTAGACATTCAGAATAAATGTGAATCTGGGGTTTTATTTCAGCCTTTAACACCAGAGCATGCCATCAATGACTCTGCACTTTATGCTCATATGACCAGGAGAACACCCAATTGCTTGGATTGCTGCCCCATAGAATCAGCAGACCTGCTCTTTCATCTTAATAAAAATACAGAGGAAATAAACTCAACAACAAATCAGATCGTTCTTCAGTTCCTGAGCATCAATACATCTCATGAAACCTTTGATATTTTATGCCATTCTGTGGTTAGTTCATTGAGAATTTTGTACAATAGTTTTTTTTATCATATTTACTTCTCTCCTCCAACTCTTCCAAGGTCTACTCCATCTTTCCTGTCCATTCAACTTTTTGTCTTCCTATTTGTTTGTTTGTTTGTTTGTTTGTTTTTCAAGACCGGGTTTTTCTATGTAGCAGTACTGGCTGTCAAGGACTCACTTTGTAGACCGGACTGGCCTTGAACACACAGAGATCCACCTGCCTCTGCCTCCTGAGTGCTGGGATTAAAGGCGTGCACCACCATGCCTGGCATTGTCCTCCTTTCTTAACCCACCAAGTATAGTTTCTACTGCTCATGTACTCTTGATGTTTGTATTTTCCCTGGAGTATGCTCAACCTACCAGCGCCCACATCACTAGAGAAAACTGACTGTCTTCCACTGAAAATCCAATAATTCCATACCAATAGGTGAAGTTTTGTGGCTACCTCACTTCTCCCTCCTTGGATTATGTTTGGCATGAGGTAAAGAAAGCATTGTTTGAACCTGCTGTCACAACTATGGTGAGTTGATGTGTCTAACTGCATGCTGCATCCACCCAGCACTGATTCTTTGTGGTCATATCCTCCATCTCCTCTTATATTTGTTCTTTCCCCTCTTTCCCACAATGATCTATGAGCTTTAGGAGGAAGGGGTGTGTTTAGATGGCACATTTAGGAGTGAGCATTCTGTGGTCTCTTATTCTATGTACTTTGACCAATGGCAGGACTCTGTTAATTTCCATCTAGTGTGGGGGGGAAAAGCTTCTCTGATGAGATTTTTTAAACTCACTAATCTGTAGGAGGTCCCACAGACTCTCAAACATTAAAAGCTATTGCAATTCTGATGTTTGGTTACCCTTTCGAACCAATGGTAAGACCCTATTCCTGAATACATGATATACGTGAATTATAGAGCATGTATAAATCAAACTGATAGTCACCTGGAAGATTCATTCTTATTATCTAGCTTTCATAGTTCTGGAAGATGCTATGTATGCTATCAGAAGAGAAAAGTAATCATCAACCTTACCCATCTATGAACCCTGGGAGCTACAATAATCATGGATCTTGAAGGTCATACCCACTAATGCCACAGTGCTATGGATGTTAAAATAGTAACCAATCACTTTCTAAATGTATTTAATATCTACTCTACAAATTGAAACTCAAACTGGGAACATTTATTGGGGTCAGGAACTAGTTAGTAAATAAGTCATTGGCCCTAGGTGAGAACCTACTATTATTACTCTGCTAAATTAGTTTAGTATTAAACTGACTATGAAATTTCTTTGAAATCCTTGATCTGGCCATGTAAAAAATCACATCAGTTCTTCAATAAGACTTTTCAGAATTGAAAGCCATACCTTAGTTCTTACATAAGTAGAATGATAGGAGATGAAAGACTTTATATATTGAGATTGAATGACAAGATGTTTGGGGAAAATCAGGTAACATGTAAAACAACAACTAAAACAAATCATCGAACAAAACTTGTTTCATTTTGAGTTTGCCACAAAATCAAGTCTTTTGAAATTCAAAAAGAAAATGTGATACTTGGATACATTTACTTGGGTTTTTGAACTATTTACTGATGTATGTTTCCCATCAATTCTTGGGAAGCCACACCATGGCACTCTACATGATAAATAAACTTCTATCCATGCATTTTCCAAGTGAGATAGGGGAGCAGTGTAGAGAAGAAATGAATTCAGTTGATTTTACATGTCCACTCTAAGCTTCCTCTAAAAGAGAAAAATGAAATTTCTAGACGAGGCCAACATAAATGGATTTCTGAGCCAGCCTCCATGTACTTACAAGGGCTTGAGGGCTCTAGGGTTCTCAAATAGCAAAGTTGTTGAATCAATGATCAACATTGTCCAAGACAATATTTATCACTTTCATTGGAAGTTTTAAATCGTGAAACTACCTTCCTAAGTTTCCCATAGTGTCAAAGTGAAAAAAGAAGTACTGAAAAGATACTAAGAAAATTATAGGCCTTCACAAGTAGACAAACATGGTTAGAAATTTGGTCAGAACCTAGACTTAAAATGAATATCTTCCAAATGCCTTCATTTCACAGCTATTGATAATGGGAATCAGAGAAAGAAAAAAGTTAACAAAAACAAAAATAAATAAAAAAACAAAATAACTAACATGAGCTGATGGACACCAAGAACTGAGGACATTTCATAGGTTTTTGATCTAATTCCTTAAGTTACAGGCAACATTGACAATACAGAAATAAGAACAGGATCTTACTATGTCAGGGAAATTATTAATTAAATAACCAGTATATTTATAAATAGATATTTTTTCAGTTCTGAAGAAAGGACCACAGGCAATTAAATAGTGTTTGGAAAATACAGTTTCTAAGTTGAAATCTTCATATATATACAAAATTAGTATACCTGCAGTAATTTATTAGGTACTTGCCCTTGGGCTTAGGTTTAGGGCTCTGCAAATGTTACTTTCTCTGAAAGAAGTTTTGTAATTTAAAAATCATTACCATGGAATTCATACTCTAAATGTAAGGTATCGGATGTGCCCAAGTGGAAGACTTGGGAATCAAGCCCTGCACACCAGTACATCCAACTCAGGAGAACTAACCCTATATTCATGGACAACATGATGAAGACACCAGCAATGCACATGGAGTCGCTTCTTGTTATGATGGCTGTCTTGTGCTTTGAAGCGTGATTTGTTGTATTCCTTATCTCTACCAACTAGAACTTAACAAAAACCCTATTTTTACTCAACAACAAACAAACAAATAAGCTGAATGATCCTTGGGAGGAGCAGGAGAAGGGCTAAAGAAGCACTGTGTTACATGTGATGTATCTGACAGGCTACATGCACACTCTTTTCATTTACCAACATTCTTGTTTTGTTTTGTTGTTTCGTTTTTGCGATTTCTGTTGAGAGCATAACTGATTTTGAAGAATAGTATCCCAGTAATTTGAAGATTAGAAGACACAAAATTAGTATATTTCATGAAAAGAAATAATTGCATAAAACATGTCTTCAAGCTTATTACTCAGCAATTCCCTAATGAAATTGTGTTATTACTGGAAATTATTAGCTGAATTACCTTATCTGTATACCTAAATAAAGATCACTATGTATAATTTATGACATAATTATATAAATCATATATAATTTAATTGCAAAGATAATGATATATAATATAAGTCCAATAACAAAATTAAACAATATATATAAAACATCTTTAACTGCAAAGCTGGGAAAACAAGGCTGTATACACCATGACTGTAATTCCAATGTTTAGAGGATCAGAGGTCAATAGTCTAAAAGGAAGGGTATTTGATTCATGATTTTTCTCTGTTTTATTCTCTTACTTTCTCTGTATGTGCACCTGCCCTTAGATAGTTTTTATTCTCCATTCATGTGGAAATGCATGATCAGGAAACAGATTAACATCTTAAAATAGGAAGAAAAAATGCACTGAAATTATTGCATTATCTTCCTAAGAAAACATAATACATATTTTAATGGACTATTACAAAAAATGCTTGAATCAGTAATTAAAAACTTAACAAAAACTTATGTTTAAAATCAAATAGGCTGTAATGGGGTGGGGATAAATTATAGACCAGTAAATGTGTTGAGGATCCTGGAAATACCACATTAATTATGGCTAGAATACTACAGCAGTAAATTATCTCTTTGAATATCAATGCTAAAGTTGTTATATAGACAGGCTGTCTCAGCCATAATAATTGTTTATCTATAAAATATTACTTATGATCATATATACCTACTATAATTAATTTTATGCCATAAAAATAGAATTCAAAGACTTTTCAATGCAAGGAGAAATAAATTTAGAAACCACAGAAGAAGAATTTATTCATTGTATAATGGATTACTTCCAGATATGATACATATAGAAACAAAACATAAGATTATAGGAAAGTTAGAGGATTTAAACAACTAAAAGATCAGGATAGATAGACTTTCAGTGACAATCTATCTGTAAGGAAGGAAATGATGCTAGCTTTCAACTTTATCACAACTTATTCTCTGTTACTGGATTTATAATAGTATGTAATAATAACGTTCTCTTATCTGTTATGTGTAATAAAGGTAATGTTTTTTGTATATCCAAAAGTCCTTCTGTTAACTCTAAATTCTTAACAGGTGTGAGGGAGATAAATTTAGTGTAATTCACTCTCTTCTAACTATATCAAAGGCAAAGGGTACATCTCCATAGCTAACAATCCACATACACACCATGTATGTGAAGTCAAGATTGGTGTGTTGGAACGTGCCTGTTATTTCAGCACTTGGGAGTTGAAAGCAAGCTGATAAAACATTCAATATTATTCTTGACTAGATACCAATGCTGAGGCCAGCCTAGAATAAACAAGACCTATTTCAAATCACTAGAAAAAAAAGTTAAAAATTGCAAAGTTAAATATTAACATGCATAAATGATCTATAATAATGACTTCCACATGTCTGGTTTGTAGGCTGTGGAAGAAAATTATGATTATTTCCCTTGACACTAATATGATTATAAAGAGTCCAAAGTATAATAAATTTTCTAAGAGAATCCCTTTTAATTATAATGACTTTTCAGTAACACAGGCCTGTAACATTTCCAGTTGGCTGAACATATGATTTTTACAAATTTTTGATCAAGCAAAAATATTGGGTCTAGGAGATGGTTCCATGAGAAAAATGAATGTAGTGAAAGCCTTGAGGATAGTTTGGAGTCTTAGAACACAGGCAAATGCCTAGTGGCAGGTGGTACGTGCCTGATATCTCAACGTGCCTGCTGAAAGGTGGTGTCAATAGAAGCCTTCTAAGCTCATGGCCCAGTGAACCAAGCATACAGGACTGAAAACAACTACAGGTTCCATGAATCAAACTAGTCTGAAGGTAAGTATCCACCCCAGAGGTGTTATATTATTACTCACTCATACACATGAACAAGCACAGAGATTTTCATATATCACATACACAAGATAAAATCGTTTAATGTTCTTTAAGTATCAGCGATGGTATTTTTTTATCGTTAAGTATTAAGGTCACTAAACAAGTCACTCTGAGCAGCTGGCATGAGAATCTGTAAACGTGCTTTGCATTTCATAAGATGCTTGTGTTGTACAGAACTAGCAAACTCTATTTGTTGACTCTTGCAAGGAAACACGGGCAATTGAATTATCTCAAGCTCACTGACTTTTTAAGACACAGAATTATTGATTAGACCCCATATTTGAGGTGAAATACATTAAAAACTATAATCAGGTTGTCTGGAAAATATTGGGGCATGATCTTTACATAAAAATAAGGAAACTCCGTGAATTTGAAAAAAAAATGTAAATCGACCTCTCTAAGTGACATAGAGCTCCCTACATAAATGCATAAATGAACAACATTATCATTGCTCTTTTAAAATCAACAAAGTAATCAAAGAAATTATAGAATGTGCATTGCAGAAGGCTAGCACAATGGCTTAGTAATTAAGAACACACTTGTCCTTGTAGAGGACACACACTTGGTTCCAGCATCCACAGGGTGTCTCACAACATCCTATAGCCCCAGTTCAAAGTGATCTGGTGCCTGCTGGCCTCTGCAGGTTCCTGTTATGCACGTGATGAACATAAACACACACACACACACACACACACACACACACACACACACATATGCACACGCACACCCAGAGAAAATAAAAATAATAAAGCAATCTCTTAATTAATTAATTTAAATTAATTTATCAGTATTTTATTAAATCAATAGTTTATTAATTAATCAATCAATTTTGTTAATTGATGAAGTTACATATTGATTAAAATTCCCTCACTTCTCCTCTGAAGGTCTGACCCTCCTTCACTTTTCCCCATCTCCATCCACTCCTTTTTACTGGATGACAGGAGCCCCCATTTACTAACCTTCCTCAGTCACATGAGAGCTAAGAGCTTCCTCTTGTACTGAGGCCTGATATGGCAGCCCAGTTAGGGTAACATGTTCCACTAACAGGCAACAGGGTGTATGACTCGCTGCTTGCTGGGTGCAGTTTTCCATAGGATAGTTATACTAGGTTCCTGTCTGTTTGGGTCTGTGGGTTGTAGGATGGTTGTCATATGCTATATGGTTAATATTCACTTATAAGTGAGTACATATCATGTGTATCTTTCTGGGTCTAGGTTAACTCAGTAAGGATGAGCTTTTCTTGTTCCATCCATTTGATTCAAAATTGCATGATTTCCTTGTTTCTGATAGCAGAGTAGTATTCCATTGTGTTAATGTACCACAGTTTTTGGGTTTTTTTTTTTAATCCATTCTTTGGTTGAAGGACATCTTGGTTGTTTTCAGTCTCTGGTTATTACAAATAAACGTACTATAAACATGGCTGAGGCAATCAATGTCCTTGTGGTTTGGAGGAGAACCTTTTAAAAATATGCCCAGGAACAGTATGGCTGGGAATTGAGGTAGAACCATTCTCAATTTTCATTTCTAAGATATCACCAGATTGATTTCCAAAGTGGTTGTACAAGTTTGCACTCCCACCAGCAATTGAGGAGTGTTCCTTTACTCCACATCCTCTCCAGCATGTGCCACTTGCTGAGTTTTTTATCTTAGCCATTCTGACATATGTGAGATGGATAGATCAATCTTTTTAAAAGTACGTTGCAGATATTAATTGAACAATTTTTGATAGGAAATATAAGGCAGAGTACTTAAGGAGTACATTATAGGTTTTTTTTCTCTAGACCATTTAAATTTGTATCAGTTGAATTTTATTTTCCCTGCATGAATAATAAAACAAATTCTTATTTATCCAGAATAACTAATAGCCATTTTAATAGTTTTATCTAAAACTAAAGGAAAAGAAATTGGTATGGGTGATTATATATGTATAAACAAATAGTGGAATGTACCTCAGTATTGATCTTCTCTAATTAAAGCAAGATTAGTTACAATATTCTTTCTTGCAACTCATGTCTTCATCCTGCACTCAATTTCTTTTAAAATTATTTTAAAGCCAAAGTTTACTGTGTGTAGGAATAATTTTTCAAACTAAATAACACTACAACAGAGTGATTGAGTATCATTTTAAATGGAAAGAATGGAAATAGTTCAGGTTAAAATATGAAATAGCTGAATTTATTTAAGTTAATGACAGGTCACAGAATTATATTTTAGAGCCTATAAAATATAATTTATGATGTAAGTAAATTATGTACAGATTATATGTCTAAACGATGAGAGGAATAAAAATATGTATTCTAGTAGAGTGGTAAATCAGATTATAGAGCTGAGTAGAGCTATGAAATATAGCCTTCACACCGGTTATAGACTACAGCAATTGATACATTCATGGAAGGGATTTTTAAACTTAGATTTAGTTCTTTTGGCTGTAACAATGTGTTTCAAGTAGGTGACAGCATAAAAATGACTTTTCCATTTTTTCATAATAATATAAAATAGGAATTAAGTAAGTATGTAAGAAAATAACATGGTTATTAATATGGGTACAATTCCATGTAAATCACCAAAGGAAGTTTTTGACAATGAAATACTTCATTTGGGTAATCAAGAAACTCATGGTGTATGTGTGTGTGTGTGTGTGTGTGTGTGCATATGTTTGTGTATGTGTGTCTTTGTGTGTACACATGTATCTATGTATATATGTGTATGTGTGTATATGTGTCTATGTATCTGTGTATATCTATTCATCCATGTGTGTATGCAAGGATGCATGTGTATGTGTTTTTATGCTTGAGTGTTTGTGTGTGTGTGTTTGGGAGTATGTGTGTGTATGTGTGTGTATGTGTGCGAATTTGTGTCTCTCTGTGTGTAAATATATATTTATATGTGTGCATGTGTGTATATGTATGCATGTGCCTGTGTGTGTCTATGTGTGCAATGTGCACATATGTATGTGCATGTATGTGAGCACTTGTGTATACAGGAATGCAAATTTGTAGGTCCGGAAATGATCTCAATGCTGGCCCTTATCTTCTCCCTTGTTTTGAGACAGTCACGCCACCCTGTGTATGCCAGGCTTGCTGGCCCTGGAGCATCCAGGGATTTTCCTGTCTCTTTTTTCCCATATTACTTTAAGATACCTACGATTCCAGGTACTCATGGTACTGTCTGCTTTATGCGGTCTTTGGAGAATTAAACTCAGATCCTCACATACAGCAAGTAATTTCCTCACTGATCCTTTTCCCCCAACAGGTAGCAAGGAACTCATACTCAAGGAACTATTTTTCATAGCACGGACCCAGACTTGACAATCTCTAAAACTGGAAATAACAGAGGCCTTGAGAGTTGTACACAATAATAGAACTACAAGTTGCTGACAGAGCTAATTCAAGCATGATATCAGTCAGGAATGAAGACATATCCTGTAAATTATTCCAAATGAAAGTAATATAAAGCTTCCCCCACCCACTCTGGGGCAAATGTGGAACTTGAGAAAGGGTGTTTGGATCCCATTTTATAATGCAGCCTGATGATGTAAAGTTTTGTTGAAAAAACACTTAATTTAAGGCTAAGATTATGTGACCATAAACATAGAAAAAGACTCTGAGAGCATATTCAGAATGCTATAAATATTAAATGAATTAATTTCCTACTTAGAGTTCTTAACAGCAGTTTATTGAACTGTTTCTAAGACTAAGAGCACATACTAGTTTTCTTGCCCTCTTTTTTTTTATTTCTTGATTTTTGTTTTAGAGTAAATAGAATGTGATTAAGAGAAGTCAAACATGAACGTGAGAATAGATTTAAAGTGTGTTTTTATAACTAATAACTCAAACTGAATATATTTACTTAATGCTTTGGCTTAGGAAAACAACTACCTCTGAGCAAAATATTAGTATAAATTTTTCCTTAATTAATCTTTAAATGAGGTATCATAGTAGGCAACCTATACAGGGTTATTTGTAGAAGTCAGCATTTGTACATTTAAAAATATATTTTCTTGAATCAGTGATAAAATAGATTATAGCTAGCACTAATTCATGGTTAGAAATATAAGTTATTGCTATTTTCCTTTATGTGAGTTATTTATTTTGTCTACTGAGCAGAAAGTATAATGCAATGTATTATCATTTTGAAGGTAAACTAATTGACACAGGGACTACTTGAATTTGATTGAGTGATGGACTGAGTGATTGTGGTACTGGGCATTATACTAAGGCTTAGAGCACATTGGGTAATCATTCTACCACTGAGCTATATCTGTATTCACATTTCATATTAAAAATAAAAAATGAGTTGCCCAGGGTGGCCCTGAGCTCAGTCTATAGCCCAGACCACCCTTAAAATTGTGACCATTTTGTAGTCTACTAAGCTAAGCATTTTGGATTACAGAATTGACCACTCATCCCTACTCACTAAGTGTTGTTTTAACTAACATAACAAGATAAAAATGATTCAAGCTACCAGTCACAAAAAAATGTGTTCTTAACGTTATACTGTATATCTAAATGTAGAAATGGATACCTGCCCTGTGGGAAAATAAATGGTAACCAGCATTATGGTTATTAAATAATGATGATTTCATGAAGAAACTGTAGATAAAATGTAAGATTCATCAAACAGGCTAAACTATGGATGAAATGGAATATTTTTTCAATAGGGTAAATAAAATCTAAAGCGTGTATGAGAAATAACAAGATTTGAGGGTGAAGTCTACTGGGGACAAACCCAGACATACAGCTTATCAGCTCTGATAATATCTATGGCCAAAGCTCAGGATCTGAGTTCAGTCTTCCAGAAAGCATGGACTCCAAGTGGTGTTTTCACTGTCACATGTGTTTCATGCCCCTTGATTGTAATGGAACATGTATGCCCCATTACACACACCCACAAAAATAAACACCTGAAAATATCTAATCTGAATATATTTCAACTCTATACTATAATAAGAAATTAAATGTTTGCAATGTTTATGGACATTGAGTTTTCAGAATCTGAATGCCAAATAGGGAAACTCAGCAGGTTCCACCCTTTAAGTTTCCAAACCAGGACTAGTTAAGTGCTTCTGAATTATTGTTACAGAAGTGAATCTTGTAAATCCAATGCAAATACAATATAGTTAATACAATTTATAGCTGCGCTGCCTAATACTGCTTATTATTTCAAAAACTTTACTTGATACTCCCAAATTCACTGTAGGTGAGTATGAGCTAGAAGACTTTTGATGTCATCAGAAAATATATTGTACTTCAGTCAAATGGATTTGATTCTGAAGGAATGTGGGTGATGTTTCATGGCATACTCTGATTGATCATTTCATGTATAAATTAATAAATACTCTCCCAGCTGGATGATGGTGGCACACGCTTTTAATCCCAGCACTTGGGAGGCAGAGGCAAATGGATTTCTTTGAGTTTGAGGCCAGCCTCATTTATAGAATGAGTTCAAAAACAGCCAGGGCTACACAGAGAAACCTGGTCTCAAAAAACCAAAATAAAAATAAAATAAAATAAAATAAAAACTTTCTAAATTTCAATAAAGAAGTATTATCACTATATACAGTGGAACCATTTATGTGATTTAATATTACAAAATCATTCTCATCATAACTAAATAAAAATAGAGAAAAACTGTTTTTTTGGGAGGGGGAAGAGATAGGTCAGTGATTAAGAATGTTGATGCTCTCCTACAAGACCCATGTTTGGTTCCCAGCACCTACATGGTGTCTCAAATCTCTGTAATTCAAATGCCTGGGGATCTGACATCTTCAGGCCCCCTAAAAGAACATGTACACAAAAGTATGGTCCAGAGACATTCAGAGAAAACATCATACACATAAAATAAAGTAAAAGCAAAATCACACACACAGAGAGAGAGAGAGAGAGAGATAAATCGAATTTTGTTAATATATTTGTATACTTATATACATGTATGAGAAATCTAAATATTTCTATCTCCATATATTAACTTAAAGAAAACTTGGTAAAATTTATTTAAATTGTTACAGTTAAAATCTATAGGTACACATTGATGAACACCATACTGGACTAAATAGAAAGATAAGGAGTGTTTGGGGTAGATTTCTTTTTTGTCTTTTAAAAATTTAAATTATTTAGTAATCTGTACCTAATTCATAGAATTGCAAGTGGTCCTTCATAGAAACTCATTAAACACTTGTTGAACAATTAAATGAGGTGAATTGTTTAATATTTACTGTGTTCTTACTACTTCCACAAATACTGTTTTGTTTTGAGTAGTTGAGTAATTGAATGTTTACAATCACCTTTTGGATTTTTGTTCCATGTTTAAAGAAATAAATAGAACTGTCCAATTTTTTTTCTCCAGTTCTTTTACATATTCGTTTTTCATCTCTGTATTCTCATAGAGATATCAAACTTGTTAGGTTTGTGCAGTGAGTAATATTTGTGTTAGGAACAAGTGCATAGTTACAATACGCAATCATCATTTACATTTCTTTAAGGGTATCTTTAGAATAGGCTTTTTTGACTTCCTATATTTCTAGTAAACAAAATGAACATGGGACAGTTTCCCTTGCTTGAGTAGTTGGAAGTTTGTTTCTTGGAGGCATGGATATGCATTGTATTAGTCAGTGACACACAGGAGGGCCACCAGAAGCAGGGGATTGTGATTCTTGCTTCTGAATCTTCTTTTACATATTTAACAAGTACAAGTAAGCAATGACAAGGAAATGTGTTGAGCAGTAGTCATAGTCTTGAACAAATTGAAATATGGAAATAATAGAGGTGTCTTTCCAGAAATTCTTGGACCAGGGATTTGGCTCATTTGGCAGAGAGCTCACCTAGCAAAGTCCTGGATTCCATGCCTGGCACTGCATAAACCAAGCATGAAACCACTTGACTAACTATAATCCTAGGACTCAGCAAGTGAAGGCATGGAGACCAGGCATACAAGATTATCCTTGACTACATAGTATGCTTGAGGCCAGGCTGGACACAAGACAATGTTTAATATGCATTTGTATATTATATATAAAAATATAATAGTATATATAATATATGCAATAAAATAATATCTAGCACACATATATCCTGTATCATAAGACTTGTGATATCCTATAGAGCAATATGGAAAGACTTGAACACAGAGGACTCTTATAGAAATGACAACTGTGCTAAATGCAAAGAGATTTCAGAAATTCTTGGACCAACTCATTTCATTATTTTTTTCTTTTTCCAATGTCAATTTCATTAAACAATTAATCTAGATACATTATTTGAGGAGGAGCCTCTGGAGAGAAAGCATGATGTTGTATTCCTGTCAGTAGCTCATTTCCTTTCCAAGTTCATAAAACAACATTGAATGTTCCTATTGATTGCACTTCATATTTTGTAAACTGAGCAGAACTTTCAGAGTATCTATGATGGAGAGTTGGCTCACAGTCTGAACACACATACTACTGTTTCATAGTGCCTGAGTTTCTTTCTCAGCACCCATGTTAAGTGCGTTACAACTGTCTTAACTCCAGTTCCAGGGGATAAAGCAACCTCCACTGGGCTCCAGAAGCAAATTCAATCATGTGCATATAAGCTACACGTAGAAAACTAATTAAAAGTAAAAAAAAAATCATTTTTAAACAAATTATATGATCCACATGAAATATTTCTGTAGTTGTCTAGAGAATAGTATGCGCTCACTGGGCACATGCAATCTAATTATCTGATTATTACTATTTGCTGGATGAGCATCATGCTGAAGTCTGTGTCAGCAGAGCTTGCCTGATAGTAAGAGAGTTTCAGAGGAAAACAAAGCAGCACATGGGAAGAAAAAACAAAAATTTTGTAATGTGGGAGGATAAAGTTGTTATGAACAAGTCCAGTCAGGGCTTATAGGCTGTACTGTTCTTTTATTCTAAGACAAGAATCAGAGAGGAGGTGTGATGAAGCATTTTTCAACTGAGCTTCCACAAGGTATTTCTTCCAGTGATGAGTCCTATGGACTGAAAAGCATCCACAGCAAATAGAGATGCATCAGTTAGATCCTCTGGCTGTGGTTATTCAAGGGAAAGAAATGGCATTATATGGGAGGGATTAGAATACTTAAATTGTAGCAAACATTTATATTATTATCATTTTAGCATACCCACAAAATACTGAGTAGGTTAATAATGTATTTTCCTTAAAGTTGATATTATAAATAAAATTTTAGTCAGAGAATATCTTACACTAAGTAAGAGTTAATATCTTATTGCTATTATAATTACTGCAATCCTTAGTTCAATGAGGGACTCGGATTCTAAAACATGTAGCGTGAGGCCTTCTGGTTCCACATATAGTGTGATAGAAATAAATTTCAAAGCTACAACACTGTCTCATATGACTTTATAGAAAATTGGATAGCTTTCCTAACATACATATATTTTAAGAATGCATCAAGTGTGTCTATTCTAAATTAAATGTGTTTGTCAATGAATCAAAAACTCAATCATCAATGCTAATGCCACTCTTAGATAAAAGCCTAAAAAGAAAAAAAAAAATGGCAAAAGAGAGCCGGCTTGAGGGAAGACACTGAGTCAAGAGTACACTTTAGCTACACCATGAGAGCTTTGTTAAAAGCACTTAAAGTCAGTGAGGAAAGATGTGAGAAGAGTTAATTGTATTAGAAGGAAAAAGAACAAGCTCAATTGCCCTGAGTGTTGAGTGATTTTGGCTACTAAGGATGACTCAAAGAAAGTCACCAAGACAGGAGCAGAGGGATGATAAATCACACTTTATAGCAGAGTGGGAAACTCTCGTAGCAATGTAAACATACAAAGATTGTAATCTGAGCAATCACTTGCTTTACCATAATGCTACAAATCCAGCCCTGTTCTAGGCAGCAAAGATCGGCTTTATTAAATGTTTCATTTGACAATAATTACCATTAGCATAGCAAAATTCAAAGACTGTCCTAAAGACAGTAATTAATAACTACACACAGTCATTCTCCTTTAAATTAACACTCAGTGTCTCCAATAGTCATGCCATTAGGTACACATTTGTAAATATTAACCACACTGCCCATCTGTATGACAGGCATGTCACCCGGGTGCCAATCAAGGAAACCATAGAGCTAAAAGTCATCAGGTCATTTCTTCAACAATGTAATTTTTTTGCAAAAATATATATTTTCTGAAGTTACACTTCTCATCATAGTTATATGATCACTTATTCTTAAGATTGCTTGGTGTTTTCCAAACAAAATTGATCATTTTCTTGGCTGAGTATTAGCAGCAGTAAACACAAAAGACATGAGATTTTCTCATTACTAGATGGCTTTGTGTTTCCTATTTTACTCACAATAAACAGACACCCTAGATATTAAAACATAAAATAAGAAATGCAGAGTTTAGAATTGAAAGAATTATTATTATCAATTTCAGTGTACCTAATAATCACTAAAATCATAATGTCTGCTGAATTTACAGACCACTGAAAGTTTCCTTCAGTGAATGACTTCTGCCTGGAGCTTTGCTTCTATTTTTAAAAAATGCCATAAAAAGATCATTTCCAAAACCTTCATTTTGTTTTTTCTGGAACATTACTGAAAATTAGTCAAGGATGCAGTATTTGTCTACCTCTTCTCTCCTCTTCCTTTTCCATCTCTTTCTCTTCCATTAATACATGCATGGAGATGACCGTGTGTAAATTGGTTGTTGGTAAAATGATTAAACAGATAACTTAGGTATCCTAACTGTTGAGATATTGTATATGCTTACACTAATGATTGGGTCTTGAGCATTTTTTTTTCATTTTTTTGTGTTTATTTATTACTTCAAGTTACATCTCCATCACAGTCCCCTCTACCCCTCCCAGTCCCACCCTCCCACCCTTTGCCCCTTCTCCCAGAACTCATAATACTTTTTTTTAGAATAATTAGGCCACAATTACGAAAATAATAAGGTCTAACATACAGTCCCAATTTCCAGTCCATACATATTTGGCAACTGATATTAATATTCTATTATCTATTTATCTTGATGAGATTAAAGTTCTATACCTAACTCAGTTTCCAACCTAACTTGCATCACCAATTTAAAAACATCTTCTTAGACCTAGAATCCTTTTAATTCCCAAACAACTTAAAATTTAACTGTGAGACTATAACTCTCTAGTCTTCATCAGAGACCTGAGAAGGATAAATATATCTGATTATACAGGAAGTGCAGAGCCAGCAGCTTCCAAAAATAAGAAATGACAGACAACTGGCTGCCTGGACAGTCCCCAACTTCTCTCTATACATTAGAGCATCTATCTTCAGACTCTTGGCCTAGTTTCTCTGACAGGCATTAGTTGTAAAGCAGGAATTATGAAGGACTTGTCTACCCTGTCTTTTATAAGGTATAATTAACTATTGTTTAGAACCTGAAAGTGCAGGGCATGGTGTCACACACCAATCTCTGTGAGTTGGAGGACAGCCTGGTCTACAAAGATAGTTCAGGACAACCAGTACTGTTACACATAGAAACCCTGTCTGGAAAAAAAAAACAAAAAAATAAACAAAACCCCCAAACAAACAAACAAACAAGAAAGATAACTCTTTCTTGCAGGTTTGGATGCTCTCTTGTTTGTTTAATATCTAGTAAGTGAAAATAGTCTATTACAATCTGTTTCTGTCTGCTTTCTTATTTTAAAATGAGTGTGAAAGTAATATTATTGAAGTAGGGTATTATGAGAAGTGTGTGAATCAACCTAAGCAATACTTTGTAATAATATTTGATATCTAGAGATATCTAGATGTATTCTTTTTACTTTATTGGTTTATGGAAAATTATTTCCTTCTGTATTTTCAAACTTTGAAAATGAATTTTACTGTATATTTAGATCAATTTGGAGTCCGTATGTGATCCAGATGTCTTCTTCAGTTTTTGTAACAATATGAGAATATTTTTTATCCAGTTCTTTGGGCACAGCATTTTCATCTTATGATTCATCTATCATCTACCTAACTATCTATCTATCTATCTATCTATCTATCTATCTATCCATCCATCTATCTATCTATCCATCTATCTATCTGTTGTCTGTCCATCTATCTGCCATCTACCTATCTATGCACCATCTTTCTATCTATCTATCTATCTATCTATCTATCTATCTATCTATCTGCCATTTATCTATCATCTCTCTGTCTATCATCTATCTATTCATCTATCATCTATAAATATATCATCTATGTATTTACCATCATCATCTATTTCTTTGTGTGTGATAGTGTTTGTGCACATCTGTGTGTTTATGTGTATATGCATATATGTTTGTGTGTACACACATAAGTGATGTTGAATGTTGCATCACGGATCCTAGGCAAATTCACAGAGCTATGAATACAACTTCTAAGATGAAATCCTTGTAGATGATCATCATTAAATATAGATATAAGATGTCCAGTTAATGTCTTATTTAATTTATGTTGTTCAGTCTTTAATACATGTTCAGTCTTTAGTACATACAGAAAACTTGAATAAATATTATTTTCTAAAATATAAAAAAATAAAGTTCACTCTGTGTGATTTTGAAGACGGGTGCTGCAGTCATTCTGGCCCACACCAGTGTTTCTATGAGCATCTACCTTGTGAACTTACGGATATATAGTTTTAGCACTTTCTTCCTCCTACTACAGAAGTTATATGGCCCTCCATGCAATTGTAAATACAGTTTCCAAACATGCTCTGAGTGACAAAATGAGTCCAGGTTAAAATCCCTGCTTTATCTGTAACTGACAGTGGTTTTTTGTCTTCAGCAAGAAGGCATTACTTGAGCTGCATGTTAAGAAACTTGGCTCTATATATCAGCCCCTCTCAGTTCAATAGTCACATGAGGGCTAAGAGCTTCCTCTTCCACTGGGGGCCTACATGGTAGCATCCCTAAGGCAAATTGCCCCATTAAAAGGTAACAAAGTCTATGTTCCTGATCCTTTTGGTGTGTTGGTTGTAGGACAGTTATCCTGTACTATATGGCTAAAATCCAATTGTAAGTGAGTAGATGCCATGTGCATCTTTCTGAGTCTGGGTTATCGGTGGGACAGGGAGGAGAGGGTGGGAGGGTGGTGGGGGAGTGGAAAGAGGGAACTATGATGGAGATGTAACTTGAAGTAATAAGTAAACATTGAAAGAAAAGGGACCTGGCTCATCAGTGGTCTGCAACTCTGAACCCTTTGTGGAGTATAGGAATAGGTTAAGTTCTAGTGAAAACTAACATCTTTCATGATTCAGTGGCTTAACATCAGTGATGTTTCTCCTCTTTTAGGGGTGGCAGTTGTTTTTTCTCCATGTATCTTTCTTTAGCTGTCCTGAAACTCACTCTGTAGACCAGGCTGGCCTTGAACTCAGAGATCTCCTGCCTCTGGCCCCCAAGTAATAGGATTAAAGCAGCATGCCACCACCACCTGGCTCTCCTCCTTATTTTTATTAACACAACGAAAATTCAGGGATTGGACATTGGGCATGAGAAAAAAGCATTTTCTAAAAGATCTTGTATAGTATCCTTTTCTTCATTCAGTGTGCTTCCCTGAGCAATGTAATTTCCCTTCTTAAGCAATATTCTGGAATATCTTTACCATATATCTGGTAAAAGATGCCCTCTCTCTCCATGAAATAGACAGACAATCTAGATAAAAGGTCAGGTTTGAAAAGCCACAACATAATCATTATTGTGAAAATGTCTTTGAGAACACACTTGAGACTTCACTGTTTAGTAAAGTCATTGTCAGGTACAAAACTGATGAACCAAGTCATGATGAGAACAAAGGGAATATAGTGAGGGAACTGAGTGACAAAATACATTGTAAATGTGTTAGTGTAGCAGGAGTAATTAGAAGAGTTACCTTATTATAAGTACATTATACATGAAGACATGTATAGTAAATAATTTTCTTCTTCTACCTCTTTTTGAAATAGGCTCATATGTGTTTCAGGTCTGTCTTGAACTCAATAAGTAGTCAAGGATATTGCACTTTTGATTGTCCTCCCTCTCAACCCCAAATTCTGGAATTATAGGTATGTGTTGCCTAACCCAGCTGGTGTGGTGCGGGGGTTTAAGTCCAAGGATTGAGCTTGTTACTGACTGAACTACAAACTTGGTAAATATTAAAATTTTTATATGTTGTGTTGGATGAATGGTGAATCAGTTAAGAGCACTGGATGTTCTTGCTGAGACCTTTGGTTCCCAGAACCTACTCAGAGGCTCATAACTGCCTGCAACTACAATTTCAGGGGACCCAATGTCATCCTCTGGTCTCTTTTGTGTTGGACCTGCACATAGCACACATAATTACATGTAGGTGGACAGTACAACATAACAAATAAATAAAAAATATATGAATATTGGTGGGAGAAAATTCACACTCATCATCAAGTTTTCAACACATACATAAAACAGGATAACTAACCTACAACCAACAGCCAGAAAGGAAAAGGAACATAGGCTTTGTTATCTGTTAGTGGGACACTTTACCCTAGTGGAACTGCTATGTAGGCCCCCAGTGGAAGCGTAAGCTCTTAGCTTTCATATGACTGATAAACTGAGAAAGACTGAATGTGGGGGCACTGCACACTTGGGGAGAGGGAGAAGAGGGTAAGGGGGTGGGACTGGGAGGGGTGGAAGGAGGGGGCTGTGATGGAGATGTAACTTGAAGTTATAAATAAACATTTAAAAAAGTCTATCAAAGACCCAGAAATAAATCCACACACCTACTGCCTCTTCATTTTTGACAAAGCAGTCAAAACAGTACAATTGAAAAAGGGAAGCATCTTCAACAAATTTTGTTGATCTAACTGGTTGTCAACATGTGTAAGGATGCAAGTAGACCCATGTTTATCATCCTGCATAAATCTTAAGCCCAAGAACAACAAAGATCTGAACATAAATTCAGACACACAAAATCTAATAGAAAAGAAAGTGGGGGAAAGCCTTAAACTCATTGGCACAGGTGACAACTTCCTGAGCAGAACACCAATAAATTGGTCTCTAAGACCAACAATCAATAAATAGCACATTATGTAACTGAAAATCTTCTGTAAAGCAAAGGACACTGTCATTAGAACAAAATGACAGCCTACATATTGGGAAAAGATCTTCACCAACCCCACATCTGAAAGAGGGTTAATATCCAAAATGTAAAAAAAAAAAAAAAACTCAAAAAATTAAACACCAAGAAACCAAATAATCCAATAAAAATGGGGTACAGAGCTAAACCGAGTATTCATAAAAGAATATCCAATGGCTGAGAGACACTTAAGAAATGCTCAACATCTTTAGTCAGCAGGGAATTGCACCTCTAAATTACTCTGAGATTCCTTCTTATTCCCTTCAGAATGGCTAGTTCTACTTTAAGACCCAGCCATACCACTCCTGGGCATATAGCCAAAAGATTCTGCTGCATCAAACCATAAGGTCATTGGCTTATTGATGTTCATAGGAGCTTTATTTGTAATAGTTAGAAACTGTAAACAACCCAGATGTCCTTCAACTGAAGAATGGATAAAAAAAATGTGGCACATTTACACATTGGAACATTACTCAACTTTCAGAAACAAGGAAATCTTGCAATTTGTAACCAAATGGATGGAAGTAGAAAAGCTCATCCTGAGTGAGATAACCCAGACCCAGAAAGATACACATGGCGTGTACTCATTTATAACTGGATTTTAGCCATTTAGTACAGCATAACTATCCTACAATCCACAGACCCAAATGAATAGGAACCTAGTATAACTAACCTGTGAAAAACTACACCCAGCAGCAGATCAAAACAAATGCTGAGACACACAGCCAAACATTAGGTTGAGCTATGGGAGCTGTGTATAAGAGAGCAGAGTGAAAAGGAATAGAGAAATCAGAATGGTCAAGGACACCCTATGAAAATTAACAGAAGCAACCAATCTAGGCCCCTAGAGGCTTACAGAGACTGAAACATTTAAAAAAGAAAAGAAAGAAAGGAAGGAAGAAAAGCATATATAGACCAGATGTAGCCCCCCCCCCCCATACATATATAGATGATACTTAATTTGGCCTTCAAACAGATCCCTTAGCAAGCAGTAGGGGTGGGGGGACAATGTCAGTCATGGCCTATGACACCTGTTAGTGAAAATCCTTACCCCATCTGGGTGGTCCTGTTGGATACCAGCGCAAAAGGAAGCCCTTAGCCCTCATGAGACTGATGAACTGAGGGGACTTGAGAGGGTTGGAACTCTCTACATCTGAGGAGAAGGAAAGGAGGGAGAGGGGTGTGGGTGGGAGAGTGGGACAGAGAGGGGTGAAGGAAGGGGACTGTGATTGAGATGTAACTTAAATAAATAAATTTTAAATTTTTTAAAAAAAATATGAATATATGTGGGTGAAAATTCATACCTATCATGAAGTTTTCACTACTTACATAAATCTCTAAATGTAGTCCATTATAACATGTTTACAAAATGCAGACTTGTTCTCGGGCAATTAGTTACTGGGTATATCTATACATACATTGCTATCATAAAGGAATAACTATATTTTCTTTATATAGCTGTGTCAGTGAAAGCGCTAAAGGAGTACAGAAACCAAGCCAATACCTAGCTGAGTAAAGCCATACAGAAGGCTCTTGAATTGAAAATTCCTATCAACTCCCTTAGCCACACCCATCCACATCTTGTGTCATTTTCTTCATCCTCCTTCTACTTCATAAGAACCCCCAGGGGTCACACAACTGCTCTGATATTCACCGGCAATCAGGCTGTGTGCCTTATTACCACAGTGCTTCTGACATTGTAACCAGGCAACATGACTATAGCTACACAGTTCTAGGTCACTTGTTTGTGCTTCACGTGCCATTGACAGTTTCATGACAGTTATGCACTTAACTTCATTTTCTCGTAAGCCCTGTGGAATTTGTTGCACATTTTCCCATAACTCAATGATTTTGGGAACACATATGTTGGTTTACTTCAGACCCTGAATGTAGTTTGAGGAGGTTAGGAAACAGTCCTACTGTTGTTGGATTAGCTTGATGTTGCCACATAAAGATTTTTATAATGACTGCTGAATATGGAAATCTTAACCATTTCCCTTTCCACATAGAAGCAGAGATGAAATTGTTTATTTAAATAGCAGATTTGATGTAGGAGCCATAGGGGAAATCAAGAGAAAGGGGCACAGAGAGAGAACAAATTATGAAAATGTTCCTTTTCCTTAATCATTCTATAATTAATTTCTTATGCACTCTCAAGGGACTATAAAGTAGGCCATGTGCCAGGCCACACAGAAGGTAGCATTAGCGCTTCTGTCACTGCTAGGATGGCTTTGCATAAAAATCAGCTGTTGTGATGTGGATGGCTGTACCAGTTGTGACCTCCTGCTGAGCCCGAGCTTTAACTGCAGCCTCCAATAGATGATTGGCATGACTGACTATACTGAGTTCTGATAGAGGTCAGCCTTTTTCAGAAATGATGAAATTATGACTCGTAATAGACACAGTACCTCCCCAGACTCATCTTTAAATTATTCCTTTGCCTACAGCAATGGCAAATAAAATCCTAGCAGAAAATAATTTGCAGTTCCATATCTCTATCATTCTCCCATTCATATTACCAAAATAATCAAAATACGTTTCATATATTCATAACATTATCAGGAGTGCTGTAATGGATGGAACTTGGGACCATAGTAATGATTTCTTAATCTCACCACTCTTTCTTTAACATTTGTTTCCCTAAAGATTGAAGTATGTTTACCCATATGCACACACATGGATAAACATATGCAATATATATGTATGTATATATGTGTATGTGTTTGTGCATGCCCTTGTATGTGTGTGTTTGTGCAAATGTGAACAGAGTAGTTTGATCTAGTATCCATAATTACGCCCTTTGTGTATTAACAATAGAAAAGCATGGGCTTGGTATCAATGGCATCACAGCTGTGAAGAGTAGGCACCTTCGCCTCTTAGTACTGTGTCCACTTTCTTTTTCTGCCTTCCTTTGTCTCAAAAATGAGGGCAGAAAGCAAGGTTTGTTATTTATATTATGTGGGGCTAGGGAATGACTGATAAACTTCCCATGCAAATTCTCATTCTGAGGAGGTCACATGGATCACCCGCACGTGCTCAGTGCATCATCAGCCTTATTTTAGATGTGGAGAGGAGTACAAAGAGCTCTAGTAACTTACCAGAGCTCACAATCTTCATAATTTCCTGACTGACATCCATATGGAATGACACTGAATCCCTGAGGACAGCCACCAGAAAGACATTGTGCAAGACCAAGGAGAGTGGACACTTTTGTGTGGTTTTTAATATCTGTTTAGTAATTGAGTGTTCTAGAAGTCTGGAAAGAAACTGCAGTGTGTATTTGAGTTGTAGGTCTTGTATGAAAAGCAGCCAAAAACCACTCTCCACTTTTTCTGTCCCCCTTCTTAATAAAAGGTGAAGAAAGCTTAATTCTCTGACCTCTAATTTTGAGCAATAAATCTACAATAACAAGAACAGCTGAAAACTGGAGCAAGAAGAAGAAATGGGAGACAGAGGATTAAGGAATGTGATGAAGACTTAAAGAGAACTAAGTAAAAATATCAGTCTACCTAGGCTGGATGGACACATTCATCCACATCCATGTGCAGTCTTTCAGGACAAAGAACCTTTAGCATCACTGAAGGCACATATTAGCTATGCTTTATAGTATATAAAGAACTCCAGCTCCTTTCTACAAATGTCTCTGTTGAGTACTTCTGACACTGGTCCCAAATGCTCCATCAATTTGGTGCATTTGGTTCACAGATCTCTTTGGAGAAAGCTGGTGATTAGAAAGTAGTTTTCTCTGACTTTAACAAAGATGTCAGGAAAGTCATCTTTGTGATCATTTTGTAAGTGGAAAAAGACTGTTAAGAAAGTTAAAATAATAAACAAACCCAACAAGGATGCCTGTGATTCAAGTGAGAGATATTCCAGGACCCTAGCTCTTCAGAGGAGTCAGATAGAGTGGAAGGGAATGAATAGTGAATAGTGAATGTTCTCTGAGATTACCTAGCAAAACACAGTGGTGTATGTGAGAGGAATAAGTGTGAGACAGGAGAAAGTGGGAAGGGAGGAGGGAGGAAGGAAGGGAGAGTGAAAAATAGGGAGGGAAAAGAAAGGAGTCTTTTCTACATCAAGGGATTCTTTTAAGAATGGGAGTTGCAGATATTTTTTTTTAATCTGAGAGAGAAATAGAAGTGAGAAAATTAAGAGACATTACAGGCTCTGTGCCAAAAAAAATTAAAGCAACATTGAAAATCTATCTCCTTCAATGACATGACTCTCAGAGGTATGTTTAATATTAATTTTTTATATAATTTATTTTTTATTTCTTCAAGTTACATCTCAATCACAATCCCCTCCCTACTCCTCCCTCCAGTCCCACCCACCCACCCTCTTCCCCCTCAACTCCCCATCCTCTACCCTTTTTTTTAAGTTTAAGGTATATCTTTTTCCCCCAACAGCTCCCCCTTCCAGTCTAACAAATGGTTCTTTCTCTTATAACAATAAATACAATACAAAACAACAGAAATAAATAGGCCACAATTGTTAGAGTTATATGGCTTAGCATACAATCCCAAAGTCCAGTCCATATGTATTTGGCACCTGACTTTAACATTCTACTATCTAACCATCTCCATGAGTTTAAAGTTCTATGTATTCCCTTATAAATGGATATTAACCATACATCACATGATAACTATCCTACAATCTACACACCCAAATAGATAGGAACCTAGCATATCTATCCTAGGAAAAATTTTGCCCACCAGTGAGTCATGGAATCTGCTGCAGGTTAGTGGAACACCACACCCTAGATGGTGTGCCTTATCAAGCTCCAGTACAAGTGGAAGCTCTTGGCCCTCACATGATGCAAGATCTGAGGGAGTATCATATGTGAGGGGCCACCTTATCTGAGGAGGAGAGTACCATGTAGAGGAACAGGGAGGGAGGGAGGGAAGGAGGGAAGGAGAGAGGAAGGGAAAGAGAGAGGAAGGGAGGGGCCAGAAGGCTAGGAGGGAGGAAACTATGTTGTAGAAGTAAATAATACATTTTTAAGAAAAGAGTTAATAAGTTTAAAAAATATAATAAAAATACATTATAAAATTTTCAAACTATAATTTACCAAAGGTATACTTGCCTTACTGGCATGAAAGGAAAATGGCCTTAATTTCAGATTAGAATGTTAGACTGCAGGTGGCCACATAGATTACACAAACTTGATAGCAGCTTAAAAGGTTTTTTTTGTAGATATATAAGATATTTTCATGGTTTGGCATTAAAAAGCAGGTAACAGGTTTAAAATACTGTAAATAAATTAAAGGTTACTGCTGTTCAACCTGGCTTTATAAACCTCCAAGAGTTGAAAAAAACTTGGAGCTAAAGTAAAATACATGAAATGTGTGGTGTTTTACATTAATTTAAGAACTATTTCAGACATTACATAGGAATAGCATGACTTTTGATTGTAGTGTGTGTGGGGGGGGAACTCTTAGTATATAAATGGTTGCAATACTTGGCAAGCAGTCATAATATCAAGACCCAAACAAAAGAATAATGCTTCAGTGACAGAGATGAGAAGTATAGTTGAAAAATAATCTGAAGGTGTATTTGGTACCTGATGAATGATAGACTGTGAAAACTGCATGGGACATCCACCTAGGCTGACTGAGGGCTTATGGAGGGTGTGTATATCAGGTTGAAATGAAAGAAAAACGCTTAGCACACTGAATATCTTGATATTTAAATCCTCCAACATTGAAATGTTAGCAATTGTTTTAAAACATTTTAACACACTGTAACCAACTAGCTCAAAAATATCTCAAAAATATCATGGTTGGCTCATTTTCCCCTCTCTTAGATTCAATTAAAGGCAAAATATCCCCTTGAATTACCTATATAATTTTTTAAAAAAAAAATCTTTGAAATTCTTCAGCTAATTATGCTGTTCTAGCACAAAACCACCTTTTATTATTACCTTATAACTGTAACATTTTGACAAAAGTTAGTATGCAAAAATATATGTCTGTGTAAGATGTATCTTATTTTGACAATTTAGGACAGAATGTCATGTATTTTTTCTGAATGTTGTTTTTTTGTCAAGTCTGTATGTTGTCTTTATAGAGTACCAAATTAAGGCTGAGACTAATCAGAACTGTACTGAAATTCAGACAGCACTGTATAGGGATAGCCAGACCACAAATTCATCAGTATCAAGAGTCAGGGATGGGTTCCATTGTAGTAAATGAGAACTAATACAGAGATCCACAGGTGGACAATGTACAGAGAGTAAGAGACTTTGGAACAGTCCATCTAAAATAGGATCTCTTCATCAATCCTCTCACATCTATGCCCAGAGAGCTATGCAGAAAAGGAAGCACAACAGCTGTTAAAGCTAGTGAGGATGGATGATATAAAGGGGACAGTTTCTTCCAGACACCACAGGGTTAACACAACATCAATTCAAGGAGACTGGCAGCTTGCACAGGGCCTGAACAAGCTCATTTCACATGAAGTCCTAGTGCTGAGAGGGGACGTGGATACAACCCCAGACCTAACTCAGAAGCTATCTCCAAGAGTCAACCGCTCACAAAGGAAAACTTGGTTTTCTTCAGTGGAGGAGCCTCATTGGGTAAGGTTAAACCACACTTAAGGGTAGGCCATATCCCCAGCAGTAGTTAATAGTCAGTACAAAACAAACTCAATCATATCTTTGTAGGTTTGTATCATAGGGCCTTTTTAAAATGTGTTTGTTTTTGTCTTATTGTTATTTTGCTTGTATCTTGTGGTTTCTGGTTTTGTGTTTTTAATGTGTGTGTCTTTTGTACAAGTACAAATTTTGTACAAGTATGTTTCTCTGTGTGGTTTCTTGTGTTTTTGTTGTTTGTTTGTTTGCTTGCTTGTTTGATATGTTTTCTAAAGACAGAAAGGAGGTATGGAGTTGTAGAGGGTGAAAGCATCTGGAAGGAGTTAACGAAAACAATGATTAAAATATATTGTATGAAAAAAATATTTTCAATAGGAGACTCAGCAGCCATCAATGCTTCATAGTGTATTCACTCCCTCTGTCTCCTTGCCCCTATTGCTCTCTTTCATAGCTCCTGTGTGTGTGTGTGTGTGTGTGTGTGTGTGTGTGTGTGTGCGTGTGTGTGTGTGCGTGTGTGTGTGTGTGTGCATGTGTGTGTGTGTGCGTGTGTGTGTGTGTGCGTGTGTGTGTGCGCGTGTGTGTGTGCATGTGCGTGTGTGTGTGTGTGCGCGTGTGTGTGTGTGTGTGTGCGCGTGTGTGTGTGCGTGTGTGTGTGTGTGTTTGCCAGTCACTCTAGTGCTTTTGAAATCTTGTCAGCACAACAGTATTACAATAGTTATTACCTCATCTCCAAATTCCTCTAGTTGTGTTGCTTGAATTGTACTCATTTTTTAATTTAAATTTTTTCTCATTTTTGAGAATTTCATACATGAGTACTTTATTTGAATCATTTCTGCCCCTCCTCTACATTACAGTTCTGAATACGAATTATTATTTTTTAACATTTATTAATTCAAGTTGCATCTGGATCACAGACTCCTGCCTCCTTCCTCCTGGTTCCACCATCTCACTCTCTTCCCCTTTCCCTCCTATCCTTCTCCTTGGGTGAAGGGGACCCCATATATCAACCCCCCTCAAAAGTCACATGAAGGTTAAGAGCTTCTTCTTGCTTTGAGACCCAGACATGGTAGATCAATCAGGGTAGAATGTCCCACTAACAGTTAACCAAGTAACAGTCATATAAAGTTCAGTTGTAAAATGAATTGGTGGTGTATTGATAGATTATTTTTTTATTAGATAAAGGGTCTTACGTGATCCAGTCTGACCTCAAACTCACTAGATAAAACTCATTGGTTTAAGATTATGATGTTCATCCTGAACTTGGACAATGTTGCCTCCCTTAGGAGCTCATGTTTTTGGCAGAGCTGCCTTGTCTTGCCTAGATGGAGGAGACACTTGGTCCTGATCTGGCTTTGTTTACCAGGGTGGGTTGGTATTGGGTGGGGGGAAGGGTATAGGGGAGTTGGTAGGAGTGTGGGATTTGGAAGAGAGAAGGGAGGTGGGTGGGGATTGGAATGTAAAAAAATAAGAAAATCTTAAATAAAAAAAGGAAAAGAAGAAGAAATCCTGATGTTCCTGCCTCAATCTCCCAGGTGCTGAGCTTATATCTGTGTGCTGCAATGTCTAGTTGTTATTTTTGATGATATATTTTGGTGGCCAAGGACAATATTTCTCAGTAGTTCTCATTGAACTTAGACATAAGTTTTAACATTCTAAGAGGATAACACCTTTTTTATGTTTCTGGTTCTACTTTTAGCTAAAGACTTTATTAATAACATTAGGTAAGTAAGGGCAACCATATATCTGTCTTTGCTTAACCATGTATAATCAACACTGACTTTGGAGTAGAATTTTAGAAGCTTGGACACATAAAAAAATCTGTTTATGAAATCATAAATCTAACTTATAAGGAGTATATCCACTGTTTTTGCTTTTTCTCAATTTCAGAATGTAGTATTAAAACAACACCCAAGAATATGATTGCTGATCCTCCAAAAGAAAATGTATCTACTCATGTACCCAAGGCTTGCTATTTTTACCTCTAGGGTTCAATGCAAAATTACTAGCTAACTCACATATCATACTATAGCTAGACAGATATAGTATTCTAAGGTTTATTCCTACCAGCACAAACTGTTCTATAAATTCCTAGAGATTAAATCCTAACATATCACTTTCCCTACTACAGTTACTTCCCTGCCACAAAGGACTTATTAATCCTTATTGTCTGAATTTCTACTTTAAAATGGATTTAGTAGCCAATATCTTAGCAATCTCAGTAAATCCAATTCTAAGTTATTTTGTATGCCCAAAACTTTTGCAGTATGCAAAGCCATGCATTTGTTACTTCACAAAGCTCCTTTAGAGTAAGTCACACTAACATTTGCAAATTTTAGTATTCATGTTCAGTCTAGTACATCTTGCAAGACCTTATCTGATGTCTAGGTGTAGTGAGAATTTTGAAATTTTGGCTTCTTTAAAAATACAGAAATATTATAAGAATGAGCTTTCATTTTAATCCTAGGTATGGGGGTATCGGGCTGCTTTGCTGCCTCGGAGTATGATTTGCCTCATGCTTTGGTGGGGGTGTGATTTAGCTGCTACAGGTAGTTTCTGTGATCTGTGATCTTGTGACATTCGGAATTCTGAGGACTTTTCAGAGGGCATATAAATGCTAGGGCCCTGAGTGTCAGTTGTTGTTTGGTGGTTGTGCATTGCTGTTGCTTCCTGTTAGTCATGAGTAAAGAAGAAACAAGAATAAATTAAATATCCTGACTGCAAATATAGAACTTAAGCCAAGGAGCTTGAAATTCCTAATCAGAAGGAAGCATTCTAACAAAACCTGACTTTATTCATGAATCTCTTTTCCTTTCTTCTCTATCCTTTTTTTCTCTCTTTCTCTCTTATCGATTGTTAAGGAGTTGAAAGGGGTGGAGAAGGGTGGAAGAACAAAGAACCCACCAAGTAGTCAAGGTGAGCTACATCTATGTCTTCCTCAAGACATTCCTGTGGGGTGTGTCCCCATCTTTGCTAATGAACTTCTTTAGTTCTTTGTTCCATGAATGGCATTCTTAGGCAGCATCCAGCTTCCTCTGAGTAGATGGACAAACAGTGAATGCTTTACTTTTTAATTTCCCACATCATCTAGCCCTGTTCAATGTCTAAAGAGGCAATCAATAAGTATCTGTTAATTGATCTCTAGATGAGATCTGAGCAGCTATGCTGTTCTCCCTGATGAGCTGGAAAATGGAACAAGGAGGCTCAGTCAACCAGATTAGATTTTTCACAGTGGAAGACAACATCTGCTGCTCACTCCTGGCTGGCCAGGCATGTGGAAGAATGTATGTTTTCACTCATTCTTTCTGGGTGTGGGGAGGGGGCCTGTTTTTGTCTGTGTTTTAAACATGTATTTATTTTTATTCATGTTTATGTATATGTGTCTGTTTGTGTGTATATCATTTGTGTGTGGATGCCATCGGAGGCAGGGAGAAGGCATCAGATTCCCTGGAGCAAGAGTTACAGGTGGTTTTGAATCACTGGGCATGGGGTGCTAGCATATGAAATATGATCCTATTGAAGAGAAGCATGTGGTCTTAACCACTGAACAATTTCTCCATCTCCCCATGATCTTTTTAATGTTATTCTATATTAAAGTTATTAATTTATTCAAGTTACAGCCTGATTGAAGCCCCCTTCTCCTCCCCAGCCGGTTGTACCCTACCACCCTCTTCCCTCTCTCCCTCCTCTCCTCTCTTCAGGTGAGGATAGCCCCCCCCAAAATGAACCCACCTCGGTTAATATTAATTCTTAATTCTCTCACAGAAGTTAGATACTGAAGCTTTCATATTTCTTCATATGCTTTTACTAAATTCAAAATATTATCCTTAGTTTTGATATAAGAATATACAATATATTCTTCTATCTAAGATATCTTGCTTTGACATATGTTTGAAAACAAATAACTAAAGAACCTAATAACTATTGTGGTTATGGGGGTAGAAATGCCCCCATGGGCTCATGTGATGAAGTATGGTCCCAGCTAGTGGTGTGGTGTGGGAGGATATGGAATTTTTGAAGGTGGACCCTTATTGGAGGAATTACATTACTGTGGGTGGGCTTTGAAGTTTTACAGTCTGTTCACTTCTGGTTCTCTCTCTCTCTCTCTCTCTCTCTCTCTCTCTCTCTCTCTTTCTCTCTCTCTCTCTCTGCTTCCAGAATGCTGATGCAATGTGATGATCAGTTTCAAGCTCCTGTTGCCATGATATTCCCATTATGATGAACTCTTTACTCTGGAATTGTTTTACAAAATAAACTCTTTCTCCTTTAGATTGCTATAGTCGGAGTATTATATCACAGCAACAGAAAAGAAGCTTAAATAATAACCAATTAAGCAAATAAATGAATGATTTTAGATAGAAAATCGCCATGAATAGCATAGCACCATGGACCAGAAAGTAATGATGGAGAGGCAGTTGCAGGAAGAATGGGTGAGCTGTACCACTGACAAGGAATGAAGCACGGACTGTGAAATCAGTTAATTCAGTCATCAGGGAGCCTCAAGTGCTGACAGGTAAAATTCCTACTTTTTCTGATAAACTTCTTATTTATAGAGCATTATAGGGGCCTAGTGTTGGGAGTGCTAAAGGGCTAGAAGCACATAAAAGAAGAGATATTGAGTTTTGGAAACCATCGGAGGAGTTCAGATTTCATATTCCATGCTTACGTGAATCCACAAAAGGTTCAAATTATAGGAATATTTTGTTTGATCTTAACTATGAATTTAAAAGTTGCTGTATTGGGCTGGGGGGAAGAAGGGCTTGTGTGACATGTGAAGATATGCATCTGATCCCCAGAATCCACATGAAAACACAAGCCAGACTATGGTTGTGATCTCAGTGCATGGGAGGTGGAGACAGGCAGACTTCTAGGTATTCCCATCCATAAAGTCTAGCTTACTTGCTGAGATCCAGATCAGTGACAGTCCCTTGTCTCAATAATCAAAGTGAACGGATCTTGAGAAACAACATCTGACATTGTCCACTGACATCTCCATAAACACACACACACACACACACACACACACACACACACACACACATACAAACACATTCAGTGATGGACAGAATATCTTCCAAAGGAATAAAAGAGGTGAGGGAATACTGTTTATTAATTTACAACAGTGATTTTTGTAGCATGGAATAGGATGATGGCCCTGGAGTTGGGAGGAAATTGACAAAAATCAAATAGTGTGGAGTTACAACCAACAGGTCTTACTGAAAGGATCTGCATGAAAAGCACAGGAACCCTGAAATGAAAGTTGACTCATTCCCAATGGATATTTGGACTCTGTTTTACCAAGTATGAAATTAAGATATTTTTTTGAGAGTGGGCGTGCTCACTTTAATGACATTTTCCACAAATTAAAATTTCTGTGTGTAGGAGGGTCAGTGAAAGTCAGCCCTGATAAAAACAGAGCAGTGCCAACACTGTTGAATTGTTTCAATTGAAAAAGTTAGGAAGCACAGGAAGGCACTGTCAGAAGTGACCAGGTATACATGTCTGTTACTACACGTCACAGAACCCAAGTACAGAAAGACTTTCTTTGTTCTTTGGTTCAATGCTCTGATGTCATTGATTTGACTATTTCTTTATTTGCTTGTTTCTTTAACTATGAGACTTGCATTTTCTTTTGTTAGTCTTTTGAAGCAGGGCTTCATGTAGCTCAGGCTGATTTTAGCTTGCTAAGTATCCAAGGCTAACTATGAACTCACGATCTTCCTGTTTCTACCTCCCTGCTGCTTGCATTACAGATATGGACCCTTCTTCCCAGATTTATGCAGTCCTGTAGTTCAAACCAAAGCTCATGCATGCAAGACCAGCACTCTATCAATGAGCCAAGTTCACTGCACTGTACTTTCATTGTGGCACAGAGTTCTCCAAATCCTAAATTAGGCTACACTAGAGTAATACTCAAGAGTACTATGATTATTAGCTTTCTCATTCCTGTGATAAAATGCCTGACAGTAACAACTTGAGGCAGATGTTTGTTTTGGCTCATCATTCAAAGGGTATGGAAGGCATACTGTTAAACTATTTGTTTGTTGTTATATTAATATCTCTACCTCCCTTCCAACCCATCAACTTGAGGTAAGGAAGAAAATTGGTTAGTAGAGACAGAGAGTATAGACTTCTTTAGATGCAGGTCCTTGGGGTGTTTTTTTCAGAATTCTAGCAATCCAGCCAAACAGCATACATGGGAACAGGTAGCAGAAGAAATGGGAGCAAACACCAATCAACAGCAATGGCAGTGGCGAACAGACTCTGGTATCAGTGTGGCAGTCGTGGCAGTAGCTGCTGGGCTCTGGAATCAGCGGTGGCAGTGGTGCCAAGTGGTCCATCCCCACTTGGGGTCCTGATCTCTTCAGCCTAACCTAGGTTGCGATATGCTAAAGATTTTGTGGCAGTAAATTTCAGCAACACCTGTCTGGAGTCTTTTGAAGTGAAACAAAGCAAAGACAGGGGAGCCAAATAAAAAACAATGCCTCTCTGTCTTTTGGTTTCCTTTATGCCCTCTTAAGAGTCTGCATAAGGATGTTCTCTAGTTAGTCAACATCATGTCCCCATAACAGGTACTTTCCTGTTGACCAAGATCATGTGCTGTCCAAGGAGTCCTTCCATCAAAGAATGTTTTCCAGCAGAATGTTCCCTGCACTTGACAGTTTCTGGTTGGCAAAACTTCACATGATCTTCCATCAGGATGTTTTTCATGCCCCTCTCTCGAATCTGTTTTTCAGTATTGAACAAAGCACCCCCACATTCCACACTTGAGACCAAAATAAAAATCGCATTCATTCAACACAACTGGGTTTTTAAAAAAATCAAAACTTCCACCACAGGGCACAGTCTATCACGGTCAGGAATATGTGTAGCTTGGGTCAGTGCAGCTGTGGATACAGGGCTTACCGGAAGATAAGGAAGCATAAATATTGGTCAAAAGCAAATATTTCCTTCTAGCCTGCACCTCACTAATCATTTCTACTATGACGGCTCCAGGTTCCAGAGTTCTCACAAGCTCCCAAAGCAAGCATTATATGAGCAACACATATTCAAACACAGTCCTTGCGGAAGTTCTATTCTAGAGAGTGATAAATAGAAAGCAAGCTAACAGTAGGAAAAGTGATGGACTTCTCATCTACCATTTGTCACTCAGGGTTAGTTATGCCAAGGGTCACTGGAAGAGCGAAGGCTTTCATTTTCTACTTGCACATCTTTATTCAGTGTTGTTTTTCACAGGAACAACTGCTTCTTGTTACTTCAGTCAAATTTGTTGACAATTTATATTTAACCTTGTATGTGAAATTGTGTACATGTTCTTGATGAATAGTTAGAAACACAGAAAGTTTGTATACAAATTGTAATCTAATGCCATTACTAATGTTATTTAAAGCTCAATAATATTTTATAAATTATATGATGTTCCAAAGATAAATAGTTATACAGGCATACTGTAGTATACTTGTATCCACATCTTCATTTAAGTTTTATTTTATTTAAAAATTCTCATTTTATTTTTAAACTTTTATTAGTTTTACTTGTATACCTGTGTTACATGTGTGCATAGGTTTTTCAGAGGCCAGAAGATGTCAGGCCCTCTAGATTTGGAATTACAAGTCAGCAATATGGGTGCTGGGATCAAAATAGTCTCTTCTCAAGAGTAGTAAACTCTCTTAATCACAGAGACATCTCTCTAACCACCACAATGTAAATGGCCCATTTTAAGGCTCTGGCTTTTAGAGATACACTTTCAGTTTTTCATAATTTTAAATGTTATACCATTTTGGTAAAATGCTGATCAGTAGTATTGGACAATAGCTTTTAACCTTTGAATTATACTTTTGTCAATTTTAGTATTTCTATCTTAAGTTATAGTATCTTTTCCATGCATTTCTCCGTGGACTGTGTCCTTTTTCTGGTGGTCTGTGGCATTTTATCTTGGAAGTATCTTTAACAAAATATGTCATGTTGAATTGTTTTACTCCATATCATTTAATATCTCCCCAGTCATTTGAGCATCTCTTCCTTCATGATCTTCCTTTTGTTTTCTTTCTATTTTCATCACAATTGTTTGCTATTATAGTTGAGTGCTCTAAGTATTTCTATTCTTCTAGAAATTTCCACCTTGTTCATGTAGTAAGTACCTGTTTAGCTTTCAAAATTTAAAGTTTCTTTTAACCTCCAACAAAATATATCCTTCCATTTGTTAACCTTTTTCAGAACACTATATATATTTTATATATGTGTGTGTTATATACACATATTTAAGCCTGTTTTATAATTAATCATTATGTATTTGTTTGTTATAGAGAATAGAATTCTTATTGGAAAATTACTCTATTAGAACAGTTAGATCAGAGATACAATGATATAAGTAAATTTATTTATTTATTCATTTTTAATTTATTTATTACTTCAGGTTACATCTCCATCACAGTGCCCTCTTTCCACACCTCCTAGTCCCGCCCTCCCACCCTCCACCCCCTATCCCTTCCATCCCACTCCTCTGGAGTGGAGTGTCCCTACATAACAGTCCCCCGCCCCAGTTCAGCAGTCATATGAGGGCCAAGAGCCTCCTCATACACTGGGGGCCTACAAGGCGGCACCACTATGGCAAAGGGTCTCATTGCCAGGAAACAAAGTCTATGTTCCTATTCCCTTTGTTGCATTGGTTTTAGAATAGTTATCCTGTATTATATGGCTAAAATCCAATTATAAGAAAGTAGATACCATGCACATCCTTCTGAGTCTGGGTTAGCTCACTCAGGATAAGCTTCTCTAGTTCCATCCATTTGTCTGCAAATTGCATGATTTTGTTGTTTCTGAAAGTAAATTTATTTTTAATTACCTTAAAACATATAAAGATATTTTCATTGAGTTAATGCTCATTTTTCATTTATTATTTATTTTTTTATATCAGGGTCATAGTCTGGCTGCAATTCAGCATCATTCTGCCACAGCCATCATTATAGTGTACAGCCAGAACATCAATCTTCATACTCTTAAAAAAAAATTTAAAAGAGGAAACTTATACACACTAGACAGACAATCTGAGAGAAACATCTGGCCTTATATGATCTCCCCCCAACCATTAAGAGTTGTTATGTTTACACCTTCTCTTACATAAAACTAATTTCAGGGCTTTTTTCTTGACATTTCTTAGTGTTCAAGTCAATTCTCTTTGAATAAATGACTAAAATGTTCAATGAAATTGTATGATTATGAATAAATACTACAATTATCCCCTGAAATATACTCAACACACTTGTTGGTTCAACATAAAATTCTCTTACTAGCACCAGAAATGTGTGGAATGTACTGACATACATTCACCACTCTCATACAGAGTGAAGCTATAGAAAAAAGTCTATGCAAGTATGTTCTTTTGCTATATTGCAGATTTGTAAGAAAGTTGAGTAGAACTAGATTATTTTAAGGTGAAACTAAGAGCCATGTTTGTTCTATTCAGTAATAAACACCAGTTCATAGGTTATGTTAAACACATCAATAATCATCCAAGGTAAACATTCATTTTGAAAAAAATAAGTGTGATGTATTATATTACAAATTTCAATAACATTTTTCATGCAAGTCAAGTTTTTTTTTTAATTCATTCTTGTAAACCCCAATTAAAAGGTGATTGTGAATTTCAGGCCCACTTGAGCTGCGTAGTGCGATCTTATCTCAAATAACTGAAACCAAAAAAAAAAAAAAAAACAGTACTATGTCTTCGCTGTAATAAATGAACTGAAATTTGAGGCAATCTGAGATGTAAAGATCATAGAAGCAATTATAATAGTATGCTTTTAAAATCATGCTAGTTCAATGTATGTGTGTGTGTGTGTGATTTTGCCAATAATTTTTATAAGCATTTGGTGTCTTTTTTACATATATGAATGGATAGGACTCACAGGCAGCCATGAGTCACCGCTCATCCATGTGAATTTTCTGGGTCCCTCTGAAATCTGATTGGACCCAAATGCATTGTGCCATGGCAAGATTCTCTCCAAAAGGCTTACCTCTACCTTACTACATGTTCTTCTAAGGTAGGATGACCATATTTCTCACTCTGAACTTCTATTTCTCTAACTGGCACTTACTAAGCTTCTGTCTTCCCTTTTTCCGTTTTCCTCTCCTCTTCCTTGTTATTATCTCTGTTCTCCCGCTCCACCCTCATCTGTTTAATCCCTGAGCCACAGGGGTCTTAAGTTGATCTGCGAAACTTGATCAGTATCTCCTGAATCTCTACACCACAATTGCCCTTTTATTTCAACAACGTTATCTGAACCTTCCCATTGAAGAGCCATTTCTACAGTTTTGCTTAATAGGCTTTACAAATACAGCAAAATTCTTATTTCGTGTAGCCCACCTTTGAAAGTCACTCACCAAGATCACTCTCATAGCTATTTCCAGTATCCATTTGCCTTCTATCAGGTGGCTTTAATCACCACCTTTTTTCACACTGGTCAAGGTTAGCATATACTTTTTCTACCTAGTCTACATTCCTTGTAAGATACTTAAAATCTTCTTCCTCACCCACATTACTTTAGCCAATATCTCTGTATTAGGTGGATATCACTATAGAATATCACACCCTCCTACTGACAGGACCCAGTTTGTTGCCCTTATAAGTATTTTGTTTTAGAAAGTGCTTTTTTTTTTTTTTACTGGTTATTTATTACTTTAATTTACATCTCCATCACAGTACCCTCCCTCCACCCCTCCCGGGTCCACCCTCCCCCACTTCTCATTCTCTTCCCCTTCTTCCATCCATCCTACCCCTCTGGTGTGGGGTGCCCTACATATCAGCCCCCTTCAGTTCAGCAGCTACATGAAGGCTGAGAGCTTCCTCTTGCACTGGGGGCCTACATGACTTGAATTATAGTTGAATTATAAGTATTCAGCCCCCTTCAGTTCAGCAGCTATATGAGGGCTGAGAGCTTCCTCTTGCACTGGGGGCCCACATGACTTGAATAATACTTGAATTATAAGTATTAATTCAAAGATGACCTTCAATTTTTCAGAAAGTTCTATTGCATTTTGATATATATTTTTGTTTACTATACCAACTTGAGATTTTTTTTTTTTTGGAAGACTCTGGTGTCATTCTCCTGAAACACATTCTTAACTGCTGATGTTTTCTAATACTTTGTACAGAAATAGATAAAATAAAAATCTATTTTCCTCCCATCTTCTCATATATGCTTTCTTTCTTCTTTCTACAAATACTCTAAATTCTTAACCAAACATAGATTAGCTGTACATACTCATAACTGAAGTCATCTCCATTTTTTTGTTATTCATCAGTAGAAATTATTTTCCTTTTCTCCTGAATATTCAGGCTGTCTCTGTTTCTCTGACTGTCTCTCTCTCTCTCTCTCTCTCTCTCTCTCTCTCTCTCTGTCTGTCTGTCTGTGTGTGTCTCTCTCTATCTTTATCTCTTCCTCCTTTACTCCCCAATCCATTGGATTAGTCTCATTACACCACACACACACACACACACACACACACACACACACACATCTTAATATTAAAAATTTTATTGTTGTATTGATCCAACGTATTGTTGTTTTAGTCTCCAATCTAATAACATCTCTCCAGATCCTTATTATGTCTTATTATCACTTAGCTTGTGCTTGAGGCCCCACTGTGAGTTATTTTCTTGAGAATTCTCAAATGCTTCTTTCTCTTCCTTTGCAAATATTTGTCAGGTAAGCATTCATAGCTCCTCCACCTAGATATATCCCACAGGTGTTGGTGCATTGTGCTTTCATTGTCATTTGTTTCCACAAACTTTTTACATTCCATGTTTGGTTGTTTCAGTGACTCACTAACACTCATGGGTGTATAGTTTAGTCTTAATCAATTTATGCATACCTCATTGTTTTCTTTTTAAAATTTATTTATTTATTGCTTCAGTTTACATCTCCATCATAGTGTCCTCTTTCCCCCCCTTCCCAGTCCTGCCCTCCCACCCTCTACCCCCTATCCCTTCCATCCCACTCCTCTGGAGTGGAGTGTCCCTACATAACAGTCCCCTGCCCCAGTTCAGCAGTCATATGAGGGCCAAGAGCCTCCTCATACACTGGGGGCCTACAAGGCAGCACCACTAAGGAAAAGTGTCTCATTGACAGGGAGAAAAAGTCTATGTTCCTGTTCTCTTTGGTGCACTGGTTGTAGCACAGTTATCCTGTACTATATGGGTAAAATCTGACTATAAGTGGATAGATGCCATGTGCATCCTTCTGAGTCTGGGTTAGCTCACTCAGAATGAGCTTTTCTAGCTCCATCCATTTGGCTGCAAATTGCATAATTTTCTTGTTTCTGATAGCTGAGTAGTATTCCATTGTGTAGACATACCACAGTTTTTTAATCCATTCTTCATTTGAGGGACATATGGGTTAAAGTTTCTAGCTATTACAAATAAGGCTGCTGTGAACATAGATGAGGAAACTGCCTTGTGATTCGGTAAGGAATCATTTGGATGCACACCCAGAAGTGGTATGGCTGGGTCCCGAGGAAGAGGTATTCTAAGTTTTCTAAGATATCACCAGACTGACCTCCATAGTGGTTGCACAAGCCTGCACTCCCACCAGCAATGGAGGAGAAAAAAACAAACAAACAAAGACTCAGTTCTTTGACAAAATAAGATGGAAAAGCTTTTTGTTAAAATAACTAAGAGAAGGAAGACTTAATTAGTAAATAAGAGATGGTAAGGGGAATTTAATACAAATTACACTGAAATACAGAGAAGCATTAGTGAAAACTTTGAAATTTTCTACTTCAAAACAGCAAAAAATCTAGAAGAAATAATAACTTTCTAGATATGCATTACCTGCAAAAGTTCAATCAAGAAGATATAAATAATTTAGATGGATCTATAAGTCTGTTGAAGCAACAATACACAAACCTCTCAAAACTACAAGTTCAGGTCAGGAGGAATTCACTGTTGAATTCTCTCAAACCTAAGAAGAGCAAATAGTATTTATTGTTCCTCAAACTGTTCCATACCATAGAAATGGAAGGAATATTATTAGTAAATTCACTCTCTGCAGCCGGCATCACTTTGATACCAAAGCAGGATTAGAACACAACAAAGAAACAAAGCCGCATATCAATTTTCCCAGTGAACATAAACACAAAAATTCTCAAAGTCCTGCAAACCAAATTCAAAAATACATTAAGAACATCACAGTAGAATACTACTCAGCTGTCAGAAAAAACGAAATTATGCAATTTGCAGCCAAACGGATGTAACTAGAGAAGCTCATCTTGAGTTAGTTAACCCAAACTCAGAAGGATGCACATGGCATCTATTCACTTATAATCCGATTTTAGCCATATAGTACAGGATAACTATACTACAACCAATGCACCAAAGGGAACAGGAACATAGACTTTGTTTCCTGTCAATGAGACACTTTTCCCTAGTGGTGCTGCCTTGTAGGCCCCCAGTGTATGAGGAGGCTCTTGGCCCTCATATGACTGCTGAAATGGGGAAGGGTACTGTTATGTAGGGACATTCCACTCCAGAGGAGTGTGATGGATAGGATAGGGGATAGAGGGTAGGAGGGCAGGACTGGGAGAGTTGGAAAGAGGACACTGTGTTGGAGATGTAACCGGAAGTAATAAATATTTTTTAAATAGATCATAAAAAAAATTTTAAATTTCCCCTTCACCTTATGCCCATCCTCTTCAATGTCTAAATTGTATATTGCAATTCAATAATACTTTCATTTTTTATTGTTTCCTTTAATATATATTTTAGATGAAACAGAACTATATCAAGTACCCCCTTCCTTTACTTCCTCCAGTTCCTCCCAGGTACCATCTCTCCAACCCTCCTATACTTCCCCCTCCTGTCATGTTAATAACCATTTTTTCTTTGAATATTATTGATGTGTGTGTGTGTGTGTGACTGTGCAAAAATAACTATATAAATAAAACATACTGAGTACATTTTTTTGCTTGTGTTTATATTGGTTCAATGATTACTACACTGCATCTCTTTCTTCCTTTCTTCCTTCCTTCCTTCCTTCCTTCCTTCCTTCCTTCCTTCCTTCCTTCCTTTCTTTCTTTCTTTCTTTCTTTCTTTCTTTCTTTCTTTCTTTCTTTCTCTGTTTCTTTCTTTACTCTCTTTCTTTCTTTCTTCTTTTTTTTCCCCTGAACTTCTTTGTCTTGGTGTGGAACCTTATGAACATTTCCCCCTATTCACACTCCAAAGTCTATGGATGCTACCATTGTTCCAGTCTTATTTGTACAAATGGTTTTTAGGTCATCAATGAACTCATCTTGCAAGAAATGTAGCACAGATCCTGACTTTATTCCATGCAGCCCTTTAAATACCTGCAGGGGCTGTTACATACCTTCTGTAGCACGCATTCTCTAACAGCCTTCTGATATTTCACTTTCTCTTTCTCTCATTCTTCCAACTCCACTATTCTTTTCTGACCCTTCAATTCTCTAGTTCTCTATGAAGGTCTATTTTTTGCCCACCTGCGGTAAGCCATCTTCTGTTCCCTTCACTTGGTGTCTTATTTTTGTTCATAGGTTTCTAAAATACTATCTATATGGTGATTAATTTTAAACTCTATTTCCAATCTCGATCACTTGTGAGAGTTTCAAATGCCGTCTTAAAATTAACAAAGCCGCTTCGTTATACCCAGTTTCTCCCTCTTGTCACAAAATCTGTTGCTTCCTCATTTCCATTTCTCAGCAAATGGGAGTTGGCTAGGCTAAAAGTCATCCTGATTTCATTTTCCTCTTCCACCTGCACCTCTTCACACACATTCATACACTCATTGAGCCCTCTGATATAACAGCATATAATTCATCTCCATGGGCACAGTTCCAATCCAATCACATTTGCGTATCATCTGGCTACAGCACCTGATTCTTCCACACCAACCTTTTTCTATACCTTTCTTCACTTTCCACGAAGAAGCCAAGATATTTTAAAATATGAATCACATCATACGTTTCCTACTTAAGAGCACACATATAGCTTTCCATTGCCCTTAAATAATCTGCAATGCTGTATCACATGCTATACAACCTTATGTCTTCTTCCTTCTGCCCCCCCCCCATTTTCTGGTCTCACTTTTGGTCTCCCTCTACTTTAGAACATTGTAACAATTTCACTTCCTTTGTCTATCAATTCTGCTCATTTTACTTCTGATTTAATGTCTTCATCTTTTTATTATCTCTATTAAAAATGATCTTCTGACATATCATGAGCTGGGATCTCCTTCCCACTATGCTTCAATTTACAAGTCTCTTTTTTAAGTATCATAAGATGTTTCTGAAATGTGCCTACACAGGATCCTATTTGAAGACTTGTTGCTCAATTATTGATGCGATTTATGGAGGCTCTAGAACCTTCAGAGGGTAATTACTAGCTATCAGAAATAGGACACTAGGCATGGGGTTTTGAACATTATATGTGCTTCTGGTTTCAGACAGTTATCGCTCCTTCCTAGTCTCTACTGCATGAAGTAGCTACAATAGCCACCCACTCTGGGTACACTGAGCTGCCACATTTTGCCTTGCCCACTATTATGGACTCCAAGTGCTCTGAAACCATGAACTAAAATAAACCTTTCTTCCCATTAGTTGCTTTTGCCTTGTATTTTGTCACAGTAATGAAAAGTATTTAAGATCCTAAAAAAAAATAAACCTTTATAAATTACTTTGAACTCCTGCCTATGCTTTAAAGAATTTTGAGGAACTTAGAAAACATTTTTATGGTAATGTGACATAGAGATTTAGTTAATTGCTTGCTTGTATGCAGAAAGACCTGAGTTCAATTCCACAGTACACATATTTAAAAAATAATATGTTAGACATGGCAGTGTGTGTTTGTAATCCCAGCACTGATGAGATGCAGGCAGATACATACCGGAGAATCACCAGCCATTTGTTATAGGCAAACTTAACAAGGTCTGTGTCACAGAGAGATCCTATCTCACGAAGACAATCCTGCTCAAAGGATGACATCACATATTGCACAAACATTCATTTCTCCACAAGAGTGCACCTGTACACATCTGTGCTCTCTCTCTCTCTCTCTCTCTCTCTCTCTCTCTCACACACACACACACACACACACACACACACACACACACACACGGGTCATCCAGTTGGATTACAATTAAATTACCCAGGTAAGAGAAATGCCTGCCATCTCACAGATAGCAGTGGCTTGACATATTAGATTAACTCCCTTTCCCTCTAAAGCCTAGTCCTTGCATTTGTCTAATATTTTCCCATCTCTATAGAGCACAAACAATAATTCTTTTCCAGCTTTGGGATTTGAAATGTGATCTACCAGAGATTACTTTGATCCTTGTTCAAATATCTCAGGACCAAACAAAAGGATAAAGGACACATTTCAAAGTTGCTCTCATTTTGCCTGCCAGGAGAGGGTAGCAAGGGATCCATAGACAGAAAGAGCCAAGGCAGTAAGGCACCTGTCTGCCAAGTCATTTACTTTTACATTTCTCAGGGCAGCAGGCATTAGCTGGGTCAGTGGGGCTCTCCACAGCTGGCACTCATTCTGCCATTTGGAGCCAGCAGCAGTAGCAACACTCTGATATATCTAGACATGGCAATGGGAGTTGGGAGGTAATCGCGGCAGGGTTGTCCCATGGAATGGACTTATGTTTGATATGAACACTTAGAGAATGACTAGTGCAACTGACGCTCAGCCAAGGATGGGTTATGTATTGCCATTGGCTCAGGCTTCTGGTGGTGAAGACAAAAGGCAATTAGAGACATTCGTACTGGGAAGCCTGCCCTATGCATCTAGACAGGCTTTTCTTTCCTTGCAGCGAATCTTGCTGTTGTGGATGGTTCTTCCATAACATTCTTTCTCCAACTATGTATTTTGTAAACACTTTTAAAAATATTTCCATACTTCAGTGGCATCCTGGATGTTTATGTTGTTATAAATTTCACTCACTTTTATTTGTTTTGGTGATTGTAGTGGAAAGTAAAAATGAGATAAACTATGTGAACCTTCTGACTGGGAATATGGATTATTTGAGGATTGGAGTTCAATCCCTAGTATCAGTACTACAAATTTGGGCATATGGCATGCACTTGAATTCTCAGTGTTGCAGAATCAGCATCAGGCGGGGCCCAGCGATGAGATAGCTGGCCAACCTGACTGGGTTTCAGGCTAATTGAGAGACTTTGTCTCAAACAAAAAACCCACGCGAATGACTTTTGAGGAATGACACCCAAAATTGACCTTTGACTCCAACCAAGTGCCTATATGTCTATTCACAATGCACCTGCACATATATAGACACAGATAAATAAACTCGGGTTGCCATCTTCAATAGTGTACCCAGTCAGTATTTCACTGTGGGAAAAAAATGCATGATACAAACTACCTGAAAGAGTTTTGGCTCACGACTACGGGAGTTTCAGTCATCTTCCATTGATGTCTTCACTGCTGGCCTATGTTGGAAAGAACATCTTAGCACAGAGAACAGCAGAAATCAAAGCGTCTACCTTAGGGCAGAATGGAGGAAGATAGACTGGCAGGGCAAGGGAACTAAATGACCTCCTCTGTGCACACACAACTAGGGACTTACTTTCTCCTGTGCAGACCCATCTTGTAATAATCTCCTTGTCCATGGTATGGTTTAGGCTCTCAGAACAGGGCCACTCTTAATGATGACATAAAATAGGGCCAGCCGCAGTAGTCTTTGAGGCTGTTGTGGATCCATACCGTAACATGCATTCACTCAATGCATTCACTCAACCGATGCCAGAAAACCCACATTGTCATTTCCATGAGCACATGCTATTGTGTTCTTTCCTTTTGTCTTTCATATCCTCAAGATACTGTTCTGTCTTTCAGGAAGACTGATTCTTCATTAAAGTGCTTTAAATGAGTTATTTCTTAAGCAAGTCTGTAGTGTCTCAGAGTCAGCTGTTTATGTCTGTTCCAAAAGTTCAGACATTCATTCCTTGTTCAAGATAATTACAGAGGGACTGGGGAGGTGGGCCAGTAGTTAAGAGTTAATTATCTCCAAACTTTTTGCTCTTTCGAAGGACAGGAGTTTAGTTCCTAGCACTCTTATCTGATGATTCACAACACACACAGACACACACAAGGGGGAGAAGAGGGGAGAAGGATAAGGGACAACAGAGAGAGACACAGAGAAATAGGCAGAGAGACAGAGACAGAGAGAGAGAGAGGCACAGAGAGTCATACAGATACAAAGACAGAGAGAGAAAAATGAATCTGAAAAACAGCACTAAATAATAATATCATGAACTTCAAAATGTCAGTCCATTAAATGCTTGAAGTGATAAGTATTCATCACAAAATACCAAGTTCCCATTGGCTCATGTCTGGGAGATGAGTGCCAGGATTTCATTTTCTCTGTTACTCTGTACATTGATATGGATAACTTGAGAAGCAAGAATGGAATTTTGATTCTTTCAGATCATACACAATGATTATTTTATGGTGCTTAAAGCTCAGTGTATTGTGTATTAATACCATTTTCTCTGTTTAAATCAATAGATTTCACATAACTTACATAATGACTAAGAATACAAGTTATCCCATGAATTTGATTAAAAGTCATCTTGAAAAGTATACAACTTTTGATTATTTTCAAATTTTAGACACTTAGGTTTAGAGAGAAGGCTCAGTTGTTAAGAGATGGTGCTGTTCTTGCAGAAGGCTTCTATTCAATTTCTGGCATCCACACAGGGTAGCTCATAACTCTGTGGAAGTACAGTTTCAGGGAATCTGAATACCCTGTTTTGGGCTTCATGTTCACCTGCATTCATGTGCTCATATACAAAAATATACACAACATTACAATAATACAAATTAGTCTTAGAATGTTTAGATATTTGCCTTGATCTTCTCTGTTCTTAGTCTAGGCAATAAAATGTCCACAAAAATACTGACCATTTTAAAACATCGTGATTATAATTCATGATACTTATCTAAAAACTCTTATTATACATATTTAACATCAAACTCAGGTGAAACCCTATGGAATATATTTTCATAAAAGAGTAAAGATGTGAATTCTTTTGCTAGGGCTCATTTTCGAAGCATTGTCTGTTCAGTGGAAGATTTTTGTATAGACTTACACAAACTACTCTTGTAAACACGCAGAAACAAGTATAACAATAGCATTTTACCACCAAATGGTGTAGCTTTTGAATAACCACTTGTGCTAATGAGTTTTGGTAAGTGTTATGTGCCCACAAATTTATCTTACCAGACAGCAGTGGTCTTGTGCCTTGCATTACCCTCAGACATAAAATTCTTATTTAAGTAACCATTATATTAAATTCCAATCTATCTTCAGATCATGATGGAAAATGATAATCTCCAAATTGCTGCATTTTTCTTTCCACTTGAGTAAACTAATTAAATGGATTCTACTACTGCATCATCTGTGAATGCCCAGAGGAATACAAGGAAACACTGGGGAATGGACAGAAAGCCTAATGACTTGCAGAGTTAGTGATTAGCACTCAGTTTTGTTTATAAGTAGTATACTGACAGTACAAACATGCCCTGCATTTTCACATCGGTCCAATCTGTTATGAGGATCCTCCTCCCTTCCTTCAGCAAATGTTTCCTAAGTGAGTCACATCCCTCAGTCCATTTTGGCTTCAAAACAAAAATATATTGGAAATTATATTTTACTCCATTCAGAGGAACCAAGATGGCTACTGGTCTGTGGCAGAGCTGACCATTGGAACTTGTTAGCTATATAACAAGTTAAATCATGTATGTTCTTTTAGTTCTCTTTTATCAGTAAAAAATAAACCATTGGAATTGCTGGTGGAAGTTTGTGACAAATCTCATTTTACTGATTTATCTCATAAAAGAGGGAAAAATATCACTGCAGGTGGTTTCTTTCATGAGGCCATTTTAGTTGGTCTTGATGACCACAAAATTAGTTTAAAAGAAGAACTTGTGTGCTTCATAGCTCAACATAATTATTAACATGAGTTTAAGAAACTGATTAAAATTTTCATATTTTAAAATGACGCCATTGCTGTCTCTAAGGCAGACAGTTGAAAAAATAAGCATGTTGTGTTTGTTTTAACAGTTAGATACTACATTTTCCATCCCTTAAAGTGACTGGCTGTTGAAACCGAACTTTTAAGTTATTATTTAACACTTATTTATTACTAAATTCACTTATAACAAACACCAACAATTTCTTAACTATTAATCCTATAAATTCCTACAACCCCTTTAACCTATCCACTAAACCTATTGATAATCATAACAACTACTTTCATACCCTTTTAGAATGATACAGTCTCTGGGGCAGGTCCTCAGTCGTCAGGAAACCAGTCTCGGGGGTAGACTCTTTAATGCACTTAGCAGTCCTTTTTCTGGAATAGCTCAGACGCAGGTTCGTCAGGGTAAATTGGCTATCGAAGTCTCACTTTAAATAAGGCTTGAGGCTTTCTTCTCTCTGGGAGACCTCAGCGTCTGTAGGCCAACTTACTTCCTTCGTATCAGCAACTCTGCCGTTCTGCCTCAGTCTTTAAAGCTGGCCACAGTTCCGTTCAGGCCACTGTTCGGACAGGTCAAACCCCTCTAGGCAAAAGCTGAGCCACAGGGTTTAGTCCTTGGCCTTTTGCTGTCTTGCCGAGGCTTTCTCTGCTCACCAGCTTCCTTCTGCCTCAGGGAGATCTGGCCATTGGTCTACCAGAACTTTCTCCAGCAGGACTCTCGGAGCTCTCTCATATCGGGGGCCCTTAGCACGCAGCTCTCTGGCGTCATCCACTTGTCCTTAAATAGGATCACTCCTTGTTCCACCTGCTTCAGCTTAATTTGGGCTCTGCCCACTTAGCAGTTGAAAGCAATGCCAGGTCATAAAGTCTTTCCTTCTTTCACCTGGCTTCAACCTTGTTTTTCAGTCCAAAGAGACTCCCATCATTTCACCTGACTTCATCCATAAGCTGATAAGCTAATTGCTCACAGCAGTTGATCTTCATGCCCCGAATTAAAAGACTGTATCAGAAACCTATATATTCACTAAATCTAACTTATATTAATCTATCAGCCCCTTCAGGCTGTTCTTTCTTCTTCCTAATAATAATCAATAGCACAAATACTATGAAAAGTAAACATGAACATATCTTTGTTGCTTCCACAACATCTGTAGAAGTAATTTGAACAAAACAGCTAAATTTTAATTATTTTTGGTAAAAAAAAAATGAGAATTCTGTTCCACAACCTGTATCTCACACCTGACACATTTACAACTACTTTTATTTGTCACTAATGAAGCATGTACTTTGAATTTCTTTAACAATACTATTTCTCTACATATCTGCACTAATTATTATATGTGCTTTGCATGTATTGATTTTGGAGCCATCCTTTATCTATGACTTAAAATTCAAAAGATTTATCATCTTATATACCTGTGTATCCCTACACTATGTATATGTGTGTGTGTGTACATAATGTATGTATATACACCCTGTGCATATAATAATCAAAGAGGCCAGAAAGTGATGCCATATACCCTGCAACTGCAGTTACTATAGTTAGCTGTGAGCTGCTTGAACCAAACCTGATGTTCTATGAGTACTTGGAACCAAACTTGGGTTCTATGAAAGACTAGCAAATGCTGTTAACAAGTGAGTCATCTCACCAGCACCAAAACACATATTCCTATTCCACAATATATATATATATATATATATATGTATGAACAAATTATAAATCACTCAGAAATATGTACCCCTATGTGGAACTCATTTCCTGTTTACTACATTCTCAAATGTAGGATACTTATTCAGTTTCACTACATATTGACATCTGCAGTACTTGAACTCATGCCTTCCTGAACTCCTGTTACCACAAGCCTAAAAATGTTTGGAGTCCTACAGACCAGAATATCAAAACACTCATGCTAGTATTTTTATTAGTATTATTCAAAGAAAAGTAAATAAAGCTCCAAATAATAAAGTGCCTTTTTTTCTCCCTAGGACTGAGAAGATGGCTCTGTGGGTTAAGTGTTTGTCATACCTGAGTTTGAACTCCAAAATCTACATTAAAGCCAAGCATAGTGGTGGGCTACTGTAATCTCAACTTTGGAGAGGTGGAGGCAGGCAGATCCCTGGACTCAAAGACCAGCCAGCCTAGCCTTTCAGTGAACTCCAATTTCAGTGAGACCCTTCCTCACAGACTGAGGTAGAGGGATTTAATGGAAGGCACCCTGCATCAACCTCTTACCCCGCCCCACACACAAACACACACATACACACACACACACACACACACACACACTTGCACACACTCATGCATGAACCATCCTACACACACACACCATAAAAATTACACAGATAAAATATTTTCCTAAAAATGGTGCTTTTTTTTTTCAAAAACACAAACAGGAAGCATATGTCATAAAGGAAAACTACATACATGAGTTTCATTTATTGTAGTTTGATCAATGTTTTCATCAATAATCAATTCCTTCTGAAGTTGTAGCATATCACAGCTTTGATATTGAACTTGCCCTACTCTCACTGATTCACTTGGGGGGAAATGAATTATACAGAGCAATCAACAGAATAATTTTTCAAACAACTGGTTATGGGGAGTTTGTTCTTTACTGTGATAATATGTCTTATTCATCTTCTTCCTTTGGGCAAAGAACATATTGGTTATTTGTATCTTTTAGTACATATTAATATTGGCCACCTAGTAATTCTTACGAATTTTACTAGAATGCTATCTTGAATTCAATTCAGTGTAAGAGCACACTCACAGGAATTGATAATATCTTATCTTTTCTCACTAACATATATTTCTTGAATATTAATTAATTAATTTATATGTGTGAGTGTGTTTGTGTGTGTGAATACTGTGTCATAGTGTGCATGTAACAGGAACAGGGTGGTCAGTTCTTTCCTCTATGGGTCCTAGGAACTGAACCAGGTGAACAGGCCTAGCAGCAAGTTCCTGGCAACAGGTCCCTGTACCTTTTGAATCATTTTGTCAGCTGGGTGTGTATTTTCTTTAGATGCAGCAGTTTAGTATGCATCTCTTTAGAAGTCAGAAAAAATATGTTCTAGATAACTCTCTTACCATTCCTATGCATGGAAAATTCCACCAAAATACCTTCTACACTCTTTGGTAAGGTGTAGGCATCAGGGATGATTGCTGTCTTCTTCTCAGCTCTGAGAAAACTCCAATTTGAGTCTCAAGTTTAGCCCACTGCATCTGCAGCACATCCAAGCAGAGAGAAGGCACTATCGAACTCAACCAGCCAACTCTCCAAAGGAATATTGTTCTTTTGTCTAAGTCAAGAGTTTGTCTAGACACTTGCAAAGTCTTCAATCACAGAGGGATTACTGAGGCTTAACATCCTGCCACCATAGCTCAGTAGCAAACAGATACAAGAAATCTCTGAGAGTCCAGGCTTGTCTTCACATTTCCAGGGGGAGCCCTGTCTTTCATTGGGGCCTCAACTAATCAGATAATGATCCTCCTGGCTTGAATCAAGGTAACTACAAAAGGAAATGCTGTAGCATACAGAAATTCAAGATTTGATCAGGAGTAAACGTAAATAAAAACAGGTTGTAGAAGTCTCTAAGAGCCTCCTCCTTGGTGCTTACACTTCTGGAGTGACAGCCGGTGAACTACTCACAATCCAGACCTTTCAAATGGAAACAAAAAAGTTCTTGCCTCTGCCCTGAGCAGCAATCAGCTTGAAGAAAAGTAAAATCAAATACTGCCTACCTGTGCAGATATCAACAGAAACATGTTTAGGATTTTGATTCTAGGGCAAAAGGTTTTGTTCTAAAAGAATAGTTTCATAGGGCTCTCTCACTCTCTCTCCATCTGTCTTTCACTCTGTGTATGTATGTGTGTGGGTGATGCCTGTGCCTGTGTATATGTACAAAGTATTAATGAACTGGCCATTCAGATTAATAAGGGAGACTAGGCAGACATTAGAATGGGACAGAGTACGAAAGACTAAGGAGCCAAACAAATAGATTTTTTTTTTCATTATCTGCACTGGAATCATTTTGAGCTTATTATATTATATCATTCTGGCAACTAAACAGAAAAATCTTTATATGGCATGGTGGTAATACAAAATGTCTATATGTTTCACATCTTCAGTATTATACATGGATGCAAATGTTCATTTTAAGCATTAAGTCAAGATCTCTTACATACTCATAACTAATGAATTTATAGTGGTATAACATGTAAATGTTGCCACAAAACAGTTTGGGAGTTTTCTGGCTACTAATGGCATAAAATTTACATTATCCTTTAGGATAAACCACTAGAGAATAGGAACTGTCATTTGTGTAAATAATAGATCATTATGTTTTGATGATTCTGAAAACAAGTGTAAAGTTGTGTTTATCCACAAGCACTGGGACATTTATCCTATTTCAACCCTGTTGCAACAACTGGAATAGTGAAGAATACAGGTAATATAGTTATTTCCTCACACTTGTGCTGCAAGAATACTGTAAGGATGTGACTAATCTGGTACTAATCCCCACCTGCCTATTTCATACATAGCTTAGGTGGTGCAGTAGGATATATAATGATAAAAATATTGCCACTGCATCATTATGGAAAAGCCATTTTCATACTTGTTAGGATATAATTGCTGATGATAATTTTTGAGCAAATAAACTAGCTAATGAATATAGTTATACAAATTATAATATACTATAAAATATATATAAACATAATTAACATAATAAATATAATAATATAATGCATATATACTTATTTACAGAAAGATAATAACTCATTGATATATGTTATTTAACTAAAAATATTCGGTATATTTTCACTATTGCAAGCATTCAATTGAGAAATTATTAATGAGATATGCTAACTGTTCTCATATAAGCTTAAAAGAACAGGTGGTTATTTTCCAGGTCCAGAGCATGTGCACAGTTCAAGAGCGCCACATTCACTCACAGTACTGAAGGGGCTCCTGTCCGACACAAACTATTCTTGTGTACATTGGAATTTAAAACCAGGATGTGGGGACCAAGACAGTCTCTAGTTTTCTTTTCGCTACTGTAGAAAAAAAATGACTGAAAGCAACTTAGAGGAGGACCACATGAAGTCCATTGAGAGAAGTCAGGGCAGGAAATCAAGCAGGAAGTTGAAGCAGAAACCATGAAGGAACACTGCTTGCTGGGTCACTTGCTCATGCATATGAACCTTTCCTACACGGACATGAACAACCTGCCTAGGATGGTGCTGTCTACATCGGACTGGGCCTTCCCGAATGAACTAACAGACCTCCACGGACACGCCCACAGTAAGTGTGACTTAGGCAATCTCTCAGTTGAGACCGGCTTCTCATATAAGTCTGGGTTGGGTCAAGTTGACAGTTACGGCTAGCTATGACAAGTGACTGATGATAAATATCTAGCCATTGTTTGGGGAGACTGTTTCTCACAATGCATGTGACAGGCCACCTGCATCAATATTACCTCAGGTGCTTTCCACTGAAACCTTCCATTAAGCGGCACAAAATCAGAAACTCTGAGCAATCAAAACGTGCTGTTTAGCAAGCTAGCCAGGTGCTTCTTCTGTGGACTAATGATGGAAAACTCAGCTCTTTAAAATATTCTCTTCCAATAAAAAAGCTGTTGTACAAGGAGATAACTCATGAAATCATTAATATCACAGAGCCAAATCAATTCTCATCTCTGCTTCCCATAAGAGTGAACAGAGTGGGGGAAAATATGGAATATATCACTGTCATAGTCCCACAAACCATATTCTTCATTTTTCACCATAGTACCACAAAGCAATATAATGTGCTGATAGTTGTTCAGCTGCCAGAGATACATAATCTTTATAAAGACTGAGATTAATTACAGTATCCACATAACATACAGTATATCTATTAAAACTGTGCCTTGCAGAAATGGCAGGTGCTCAGGAAATATTTGATTCATGAGTGAAAGGAACCTTCTCCTTGCAGCTTGTGAGTCATTTAGCCACAAACTGAACAAAATGTGCAGCTTGGGAGAACTGATTATACCCACAAGGACTTCTTTTCATGCAACTTTCCCCCCATTGCTTGTGTGTTTTCCCTGTGAGGGAGAAAAAAAAATGAATGTAAAAAGTTCATGATTGTGAGCGCTCTGTTTATTCTCTTCTAAACATCCACATCTTCAAAGCACACAGGAACGGGGAGATAGCTCAGGAGCAATACTCATTGTTATGCAAAGATCCGAGCTTAAGTGTCCAGGACCCCATAAAGGGAAAAGTCTGGTGTGAGGGCAGCTAACTGCAATCCTCGTGTTGGGTAAATAGAGAGAGAAGAACCCTGTAGGAGCTCACTGACTGGCTGGTCTCACTGAAAAGGCGAGAACCCACATTCAGTAATAAGACATTAAAAACTACCCCCTACAGTGCATAAAATTAGGATCTATCAAGTGCTCATCCCTAAATTGACATCTACAGAATCTCCATGCCAACAGACCTAGGGAACGTCACAGAAGTGTAGAAAAACTATAAAAGCTGGAGGATGTGCTACTAAATGCTGTCTTCTGGACATGGTTTGGACATTTCACTCAAGAGCCCACTGCAGCCGTGGTTACCTGCACAAAATCAAGTCAACAGTATCAGTCAACACTCTTGTAGGCAGGACCAATTAAACTCAGTCTAAACAGACACATGAGAGGATATAAAGCGAGGACAGAAATGTGTTGAGCCTACCTGCTGGGGAAGAGAGGAAGGAGTTGGAGGAACATATCATCTATATGAATTGTTTGCATACTTGAAATTGTAAAAGAGTAGGTAAAGGACATTCTGGTAAAAATATGATCTGTGTGTGCAGCCACAGGGCAAGTACGTCTGTATCCACATGCATAGATAACACACGAATAAATACTCAGAGACCCTCTTTAACACTTGAAGTTTCTCTCGTTGTTATGATTATATGGTGGCAATGGGAATGAAGAGAGTCCCCAGTAGCATTATTATAGAGAGGGACACTTATAGACCCTCACCTCCTATTTCAACCTATTAACATATTTACTTTTTCCACAGATTAACATATCCATATTCTCTAAAATATTTTCTTTTGAAACACAATAGTTTCAACCTCATGGGTGCGCTTTTCTGGATTTATGTATATAATCAAATTTTTTCTGGTTCTCATATGCATTGTGTGTCTGCTGTCTGCACTGATTAGAATGGTATTCCAGAACAATATACAGAGGTAGCTGGCACCAAAGGTATTGCGGAGAGCAGCACTCTTCCTAAGCACAGCATGGGCTGTCTTTTCTCTGCACTTCTATTTTGCTTGGTAACTATAATCCATTCACAGAGCATAAAACTTGTCTAACTCCGGCCCTAAGCAACCGTGATTTCTTTTATGTAGAGACAAAGTCTTTGTTTTAGAGAAAAACAACAAGCTTTTAACTATGGGATACATTTCTTACAAACAATAGAATTAAATTCAGATCAGCTCTCCTCAGAGTTTCAATTCTGAACAAACCTTATCAGAAAGGGGCAGATGGGGACAGTAAAGATGCCGAAATTTAATTGGATGGAAGTAAAATAGAACTCTGCTTGTACAGTCTTCTGATTTTTAAAAGACCCCAAATTAATTAACTCAGGGGAGTTTCAGCTAACAGGGCTTTTGTTACAACTGAGCAGGAAATATAAAATGAGAATATCTAGTAGCTAACTCTCCATATTTTGAATTTTATAACCTCAGAGATGAAATTATTGGTCAGGATAAGAAACCTTAATATAATAGGTGAAAGTGACTGATAGAATTCTCTTATCACAAAATAATCAATCTTTTCTGTCTGCTGTTCATTTATTTTGCTATTGTTATTTTCTTTATGTGTGTGTATAGACCAGAAGACAATTTGAATGTCATTTTTCAAAAATATTGTCCTTTTCATTTATTTTCTTCCTTCTTCCTTCCTTCCTCTCTGTCTCTGTCTCTGTCTCTCTGTCTCTCTGTCTCTCTGTCTCTCTCTCTCTCTCTCTCTCTCTCTCTCTCACTCTTGAGACAGAGTCTCTCATTAGAACATGGAACTTTCTGAGCAGGTTAAGCTGCCTCACAATGAAGCCAAGTATCACCTTGTCTGCTCCCCCTCAGCACTTGGATTTCAAGTGTGTGCCATAGTTAAATTTTGAGTTGTTTAGGAATCAAGAGGGTGTTCTGGATCTAAGAAGATGTTTTTAAAATTGTGATGCAAGTTAGTATGAAAGCTGAGTCAGATATACAACTTTAAACTCATGGAGATGGTTAGATGGTAGAATGTTAAAGTCAGGGGCAAAATATGTATGGACTGGACATTGGGAATGTATGCTAAGCCATATAACTCTTATAATTGTGGCCTATTTATTTCTGTTGTTTTGTATAGTATTTACTGTTATAAGAGAAGGAACCATTTGTTGGACTGAAATGGGGAGCTGTTGGGGGGAAGAGGGTGGAAGGGTGGGACAGGAAGGGGGAGTAGGGAAGGAATCGTGACTGAGATGTAACTTGAAGAAATAAAAAAATGAAGTATAAAAAAAAGAAAAAAATAGTTGTATGTGTGTTTGCTTATCTGTATGTATGTTGTATGTATATTGATTATGTGTATATGTGCACGCCCATTCCTTGTGTAAGTCAGGAGAGGGAGTCAGATACCCTGAAGCTGGAGTTATGGATGGTTGAGAAATAGCAGGAGAGTGCTGAGAACCAACCCAGGTCCTCTGGAAGCATATCAAGTGCTCTTAATTGCTGAACCATCTCTCCAGTCCCACTACTGTTCATTTTTAAAACATATATTTATTGTGTAGTGTCATTAACATTTAAATGATAGCATCTTGTTTTTTGATTATTGGTTTTTCTTATTGAGAATGAACAGTTAATGTTGCTAATATTCAACCATAACAAATTTCCTTTCCTTCTTTTATATTTCTAGGAGCACCTGTCTCTAATAAAGTACATATTGCTATTGTAAAGGATATCTACAAATTCTAGCAACTTCCCCTTTCTGTTTGTTAACTAGTTATTGTTACAAAATCATACATCAAATTTTACATGCTGATACTTTAAACAAGATTATCCTCCCCCTTTAATTGCCTGAGTTCATGATTCAGGAGAGAAGTAGAAAACATAGGTGTCTGTTCTTCATGGTTTTGGATCTTGGCCTTTCCACTGACTTCTACTCAGTGTGTTGACTATATATATTTACTCATGAGTCAGCAGTAGGCAGCTGAATATTTTCAGGCCAGTAATCTCAGCACTTGGGAGATAGAGACAAGAGGATCAGAAGTTCAAGATAATCCTTGGCCTCATGAGCTAACATGAAGCTACTCTGGGATACACTATGTTTGACAACAACAGACCATAAATGAAAAACAATCCTTTGTTTGGATTGAGTAGACTGTTCTTTGACAGAACCACTCAGTTGCCACAAGGATCCCAGCTATGTCATCTACGCTGTATAGAATTCAGAAAGGATAAAAGCCATGAGACTGATGCTGTGGGTCTAAGTATTTTAATCTCTCTTTTAAAAGCTTCTGTGGAGATGTCAGGAGAGCATACACATTTGTTAGCATGGATATGTATATGTGTAGAGGCACATGGGAGCATGTTCCTTCCATTTCTAATCACAGACAGTAAGAAGTAGCTTTTAAACATATGATGCATGTGAAATAAATTAGCCAATTTGCCATAAGCTAACACTGGGCATAAGTAATATGACAATGGACTTTGACATAATTTTAAACAGCATGTTATACTAAAATGAATCAAATGTGGGGAAAATGTGACAAAAAGAAACTGAGTTTTAATACTAAAAATGATTTTTTAAAATTAAGAAAAAGTCTTGGGGTAAAAGTAATTTCAAGTGCTATAAAATCAATGTGTCAACTCTGAAATAATGTTTTGACTAAATGTCAGAAATTATTTATTGATTTGTCATTTTCTGCCCATTCCTGCTTACTTTTAAGTTGTTACCAAAACTACTTGCTTTGTTCTCATTGTCAGCCAGGGTGGTAAAATGCCAAACCAGACATATATGTTTAGTGTTATATTTTTAATTTCATTTGCTTTTCCTTTATTTCCTTCCAAAATGTCTGTAGTATTGTCAACATCCATCATGCAAGGCCCTGTCAGTAGTTGTGGTATCTGCTATACACTCCCTTTCTGTTAGTTATTCTCTCAAGCATGCCGACTGAATGGCTTGATAACAGTGGGGAGGAAGGCCTTCATTAAAGCTACATTAATGATCTCTATATCTCGCGATCACTGGCTGTTCTCTTATTGTTCCATTTGCATCCTTGTGTGACAAATATTTAATATCCACCATGAATACAGTTCTCTGACCTGCTTTTAGGATACATAAGCACAAAGAACCTTTATTAATAGAGACTTCAAAATGCATCATGTGTATATTTTGTCAAAGGAAGTGCAAGGTCCAATAAATCCGGGGTCCTGATATGATATGCTACAAAATCCATGTAGTTGTGAAGTCTCTTCAGATTATTATTGTTTTTTTAATACTGAGATATTTGTTCACTAATTTCTCATTGGGCAAGAACAAATGCTTGGTATGAAGGGTTCCAAGTCCATTTTAAGAGCTCTTAAACCAGCTTTGTGGAGTAACATTTTGACTGGAGGAATCTGGATGATTTCAAAGGATGCTCAGTTTTTTCCTACTTCCCCCTTGGTTCCAGCCTTTTCTCTTACCACATGATATCCATCCTGCACTGTTCCTGCCTTTAGGGTTCAAAAGAATGTGTTTTTTCAGGTGAGCATCAAAGCAGACATGAGGGAAGACATCTGTACTGAGCCTTCTATGCCATAAATGCATAGACTGGGCCTGGCTGCGTATTTCTTCTTGATTATAAAATAAGCCTGTGTCTTTTATTTGGAGTTGGGGGCTATGTCTATGGGTACTCAGTTCAGGGCTGAGACTGTACTACAGCTTCAACTGCTTTTAATGTTATTTTATTTTTTAAATTATGTGTGTGTTTGTGTGTGTGTGTGTGTGTGTGTGTGTGTGTGTGTGTGCGCACACGCAAGTGCATGCATGTATGCTATCCTATGCTGGCAGATGTAGATGATAAAGTTCAACATCAGAATATCTTTCCTCTATCCCTTTGCACTTTAGTTTTTAAGGTAGGGTCTTGAACCGAAGCCAGAGCACACTACTTCAGCCAGGCTTCTTGCATGGCCCGCTCTTGGCCTCCTCCTCTCTCTTCTTTCCCAGCATTGGATATACAGTAGCATGCTGCTGATCACTCTCTTACATGCATCCCGGGGATCAGAAATCATGTCCTCATGCGTGCACAGCAAGCAGCTGACACTTTAAGCCATCTCCTAGGTTCTTGATGGTTTTTATTTGAAAGGGGTTGGGATTAAAGGCGTATCCCAGCACTTGGGAGGCAGAGGTAGGCGGATCTCTGTGAGTTCGAGGCCAGCCTGGTCTATAAAGCGAGTCCAGGACAGCCAGAGCTGTTATACAGAGAAACCCTGTCTCGAAAAACTAAAAAAAAAAAAAAAAAAAAAAAGGGGGGGTTGGGAGAGGAGGACTGTGTAAGGGGAAAAGCTTGGTTGCATTAATGCAGTTAGGCTAGAGTGGTGATCTCTTCTATCTGCACACTGTGCCCAAACAGAAGCCGCTGGGAGGGTTTGCCTCTGAAAGCCAGGCCAGCACGCACATCATGGCTCAACACAGAAGCGCCTTTATTTCACAGAAAGCAACTAATAAACTCCCACAACAGAAGCCTATTTGATGGAAGAGACAGAGAGAATGTGTCGGGGGCAGGAAAAAAAAACTTACAAGGAATTCAAACTGAAATTTTGTAATAGAGAGCTAATGTACTGAAAAAATAAGCTTACTGCTAACTGTAAAGACACAGCCAAGAAGGAGAGGGAATTAGTGCCAGGTTAATACATAAATCAAAATTTTGCAATTATGCAAATGAGAAAGGCAAAGACTTTATTTCATTTCCATCTGATTCCAGAATAAAGGCCCTAATTTTGATGAATATATGAAATGATTTTAAGAAAGCGAGATGATGAATTGCAGCAAACTGGAGATATCAATCTTCTTCTGAGAAAGAAAGATGATTAAATTTTATACATGGATATAATATATGTATTTAAAACATGCATATGAATACATATACTGTTAGAAACATATTCCAAATTATGACTTACATATGTAAAATACAACCTTCCTTTTAAAACCCATTGTACTCTTCATGACATTTTCTTCACAACGTGAGGTAGATAAGACTTGAAGCATTAGTTCTGTCTTAAGGTGCTTAGTAGCTCACTTAGTTAAAACAGGGGTTTGGTACTTAAGATACTGTGAAGCATGGGGTGGAGAGAAGGTTCAGTGGTACAGAGCACTTGCTGCTCTTAAACTGGACTGGAACTCATTCCAGGATCCACATCCGTAACTAGAGCACAGGGCTCTTTTCTGCCCTCCTTGGGCACTTGCACAGAGGTGACTCACGTATATACTCACACACACATACACACACATGCACACACACACATACACACACATGCTCACACACACACATGCTCACATACACATACACACACACACAGACATGCACGCTCGAACACACACATACACATTAAAAAATAAATCTTCAAAAATATGGTGCAGTTAATCACATTAAGTACATATTCTGTGACTTAAAAGATTATACATTGCTTTGACAAAGTGTAGTTGGGTCTCATGGGGCAAGAGGTAAGGTTACTCAGGGTTAACTTTAACCTTAAGGGTTTGTTTCTTAAAAATGATAGAAAGTTACTTATGTGGAGAGACACATGTGGAGGCTGAAGGTAAAAGCACCTTTAAATGCACAATATAAGATAATGGGCAAGTGGGATCGGTGAGAAATGATTCCTGACCACTTAGTGTATGTCTTTGATAGTAAGATATTCCATTTCCTTCCAGGTTGTCTAACTTTTCCCTTCAGAGCTGGGGACTGAGAGCTATGCTTCCTGGCTGTTGGCATAAGGAAAAACAGATGGGTGGTTGGTAAGAATTTTGGAAGGCAAACCAAGTTGATGTCAAATATGTTGAAAATCACAGAAAACACAGACAAAACTGCACAAAGCAAGTGTTTGAAAGCAGGAGATTCTTTGGGAAAAGGAAGACCTAAGAATGTATTTTTTAGAATAGCTAAAACAATAACTTCTAAAATAGTGAGTGCTGTGTTACAAGATTAAGCTACATTCTGGGCAAAATGGTGACTTGGGTAAAAGGACTGATTTGAGCCAAGGAGTCTAAAGATGCATAGGGCCCTCATTCTACAGTCTGATGTTGACAGGCAAAGAAGCAGCATCCTGGCATTTTAAGTGAGTCTCATCAGAACTAATAGTCAAGATTCTTTTTCTCCCTTTTCTTTTGTAACCAATCATTTGGTGTTGAGAAAAAAAATACCCAAAACAAAAAACAGAACCCTGTGAATGCTGGACAAGTGCTGTCTGTCTGTGTTACTTCTCTAACCTCATTTGTTTGCTTATTCATATATTACTTTTTATTTTAAGATAGTTTACAGTTAAATTTGCCATGCTTACCATCCCTTGTTCCTGGAAGTAAAGGTGCACACTACCAGATCCAACCTCATTAATTATTAAATCATGTTTGTCTTAAGATTTTGCCTTTGTTGCTACAGAATGTAAAGTTACATGCTGTGACCTTTAAAATAGAATGTGATTTCTTTTATCGATGTGATATCTTTGCCTCTCGATTTAGATTTTAAGGTTTATCATACAATAGTACCATAGGAATTGACTCAAAAACCTATGGACTCAAGGAACATTTGGCGAGAGTCCATGCTGAGCAAGCAGACATTACCAAATACTAAGACCCTAAGTGGTAGGACTCACTCTCCTCAGGGATGCTGTCTTCTGAAAGTTTATGTTCAGCTTTCCCTTAGTGTGCTCTCTCTCTCTCTCTCCCCTCTCTCTCCTCTCTCTCTCTCTCTCCCCCCTCTCCCCTCCCTCCCACACCCTCCCACACCCCATAGCTCTATTTCGACTACAATTAAATTACCCAGGTAA
>CAJQZJ010033615.1:3631848-3656706 GCA_907164525.1 Lophiomys imhausi | reverse complement strand
ATCTATCTATCTATCTATCTATCTATCTATCTATCTATCTATCTATCATCTATCTATCTATCCATCTATCGATTTTTATTTATTTAAATGTTTGTTTATTTATGTATTTAAATTGTGTGTGTGTGTGTGTGTGTGTGTGTGCACGCACGCGCGTGCACATGGTGTATGTGTGCAGTTACCCAGGGATACCAGAACTGGATGTCAGGTTCCTTGGAACTAGAATTAAGGACCATTGTTAGCCTCCCAAATTAGATATGTAGAACTAAACTCAGGTTCTCTGTTGGATCAATTCAATCTTTTAACCCTTTAACCACCTGTTTCTAGCCCCTATGTGAAGAACAAGTGTATCATGAGAAACAGAGCAGCAGTTGTAATTTAGGCAATTAATATTTGGAAAAAAAAGGTAAATAAAAATCTCTGATCAGTTTTCCCAAACATGGAAGACATGGAGCAGTTCTTTCTGTGGGGGAAGTAATCCACTAACAACCTGGCCAAAAGCACATAGCTTCTAATTTACAATTCAGGACATTCATTGACAATTGATTTAATTTTAATTTTGGACAATATTCTTCATAATGGAGGGGAAATCTTCATATCTTCAAAATTGCATCATTTTAATTTGTATTACACACCTCTACCTCTAAATGTCAAAAGCTATTTAAACAACAGCTAGATTTTTTAATACAAATGTAATGGGTGTATTTAATGGACAGAACATTTTATTAGAATATACAAGAAAATAAACAAGAATCTCTTCATCACAGATGAGGCAATGATGATTAATTTTTCAGATAAGTTAATGATGAGAATCCATTATTCCTTTAAAATAATGTCTTATGTTTGTAGTTTTAAATTAGGTCAAGTTCATGTTTCAAAATTGGCTCAAGAAATTGCTTATTTTATTGAGAGAGTATTCCCATTATTTCATGTCCTTGTAACACTCAAATTTAATTTTCTTAAATACTTACTAGTCTGGCAAGAAAATATAAGTAATTTTAGTGTATTTATATACAATTTCCAATGTTTTCATTAATATACTAAATTGGGGTGCTGGGCATGGTGTTGCACTTCTATAGTCCCAGCATTTAGGCAGCAAAGGAAAGCAGATCTGTAAGAACTCAAGGGCTCCCATGAGCAATGGAGGCGGGTTCCCCTTTCTCCACAACCTCGCCAACATGTGCTGTCATTTCAGCTTTTGATCTTAGCCATTCTGACAGGGTGTGAGGTGGAATCTCAGACTCTTCTTAAGTTTCATTTTTCTAATGATTAAGGATGCTGAGCATTTCTTCAAGTGTCTCTGAGCCAATTAGGGATTCCTCCTTTGTGAATTTTCTGTTAAGCTCTGTTCCTCATTTTTTGATTGGATTATTTGGCTCAAGAAATGACTTATTTTATGTTCGAGTGACAGTGTCTTTTGCCTTACAGAAGCTTTTCAGTTTCATGAGGTCCCATAAGATTGTTGGTCTTAGGGTTTGAGTTATTGGTGTTCTGTTCAGAAATGTGTCACCTGTGTCAATGAGTTCGAGGGTTTTTCCACTTTCTCTTCTAGTAGATTTAGTGTGTCTGGCCTTATGTTAAGGTCTTTGATCCACTTGGACATAAGTTTTGTTCAAGGTGATAAGTATGGGTTTAATTTCATTCTTTTACATGTTGACATCCAGTTGACCCAGCACCATTTGTTGAAGATGCTGTCCTTTTTCCCTTGTATGGTTTTGGCTTCTTTGTCAAAAATTAAGTGACCATAGGTGTACGGGTTGATTTCTGGGTCTTCAATTCAATTCCATTGATCCACTGGTCTGTTTCCATACCAGTACCATGCTGTTTTTATTACTATTTCTCTGTAGTACAGCTTGAAATCAGGGATGATGATACCTCCAGATGTTTGTTTGTTTGTTTTTAATTGTACAGGAATGATTTAGTTATTCTAGTTTTTTTGTTATTCCATATGAAGTTGAAAATTGCTTTTTCCAGGTCTATAAAGAATTATATTGGTATTTTGATAGAAATTGCATTGAATCTGTATATTGCTTTTGGCAGGATGGCCATTTTTATTATGTTGATCCTGCCTATCTATGAGCATGAGAGATCTTTCCAACTTCTGATATCCTCTTCAATTTCTTTCTTCAATACCTTGAAATTCTTGTCTGATAGGTCTTTCACTTGCTTGGTTAGAGTTACCTCCAGGTATTTTATATTGTTTTTGCCTATTGTGAGGGGTATCGTTTCCCTAATTTCTTTCTCAGTCCATTTATTTGTTGTATAACAGCCTTATCTATGTACATTGTATGTACAGAGAATCTTATCTATGTACAGAGAATCCCAAATCTGTCCCCCCAGGTCTCCCCGCAAAAGAAGAAATATAGACAATTCCTAAATTATTATGATATTTCCAGTTTGTGCTTATTTCTTCCAAATATGTACACTTCATTTGATTTGCATATATGTGTGTGTAGTAAGTGTGTTTTATATAGATGTTTGTATATAATAATGAGTTGATTATCTACAGGTTTCCTTTTTCTATTTGATAAATCATGATTTTTTCTCTCATATTTCCACCATCAAAATTTTTCTAAAGATTTTGCTATTCAAAGAAAAAAATATCTTTATTTTATTATTTTTTTTCAGAGCAATAGTGAATTTATTTATAGTATAAACATAGTGAAAGTTTTAATAAGGGTAATGGAGTCTTTATTTAAATGGAAAAAATGTACGCAGGGAATTTTTGTACAAACAGGCAAGACTTACAGATTATGAGAACTTATGAGTGGACTCCTAAAGCAGAAGAAGAGCCTTCACCACACTTGTTATGCTGGGTTCTGAAGGTTTGGAAACTATATCTGCTGAAGGAAGTGGGTGACCAGGAGTGAATTTTATCCTTGGCTTTCTTTGCTTTCTATGCTCCCAGTCCTCCATGAAATGAACAACTTGTGCTACACTCTGACAGAACCATGGTGCTCTGCCTCATTTCAGACTCTAAAACAGAACCAAGTGCCCAAGGACTGAACTTTCTGATAGTTTGCTACAGACAAGTTTTTCCTCTGCTGAGCTGTCTCTGTCAGGTATGGGGTCACAGTGACAGGAGGTTTAACTAACAAAGCTGTTCCTTTGTTTAGAGACTCTGGCATTATACCCAGATAATTCTGACTACATATGTCCTAATTGTAAATGAGCTTATTGTTCCGATATATTCATTCAGTAAGGAAGCTCTTATTATTGCTAAATTAGTGGCTAATAGTGAACCAGCTTCACTGAGGATCTTTTTATTATAAACTGAGTGAATTCACTTTTAAATGCTCCCAAAATACGTGGAAAACTGTTAACTTAAAAAGAAATACATACAGTCTTTTGTAGTGGGGCAATGGAGGCTGAGGAAATGCCTCAGTTGGTAGCAGGACTTGAGCAAACATGAGGGTCTGTATCAAAACTGCAAATACCCATATAAAATCCAGGATGGCTGCATCTATAATAACAAAACTGGAAGACAGAGACAGGTAGATTGTTGGAGCTTGCTGCATACTATTCCTAGTCAAGGATGGCCATTTAATGGTTCAGTGAGAGTCTCTGTTTTATAGTATAGCAAGAAATGATAGAGGGACACCGAACATCATCCTCTGGTCTCCACAGACACATGGACCTATACACAGGTGTGAACACACATACATGTGGACACATACATTGAAGAAATAAAGAATGAAAAAGTAGATACACAAAATAGAACACATAAATATGTAGGTAAAATTATTTGTAGTAGAGTACATTGAGTTTAATAGTACCATACATTGAGTTTAATAGGAAACACATATACTTTTAAAATATTTCTTATTAACTTAGAAAATATCTGTGATAAACTATGCTAGAATCTAACAAAATGATATGTTTGAATGACTATTAGTTTGCATTTATTAATTATCCTAAACAGTTTGTGACAGTTGCTATCAAAAGGCCAAAATGTTACATTGCATTTTTAAGTGTTACATAGGAACAATACCTTAAAAAAAATTCGCTTTACTTTTGTATCAAAATACAAAAGTCAATACTGATGTATCCAAATATAATCTTAATTTTGTATCAAAATAAAAAGGTCAATACCAATGTAGCCAAATATAATCTAAATTTTATATCAGTATAAAAAGATCAATACCAATTTAGCCACATATAATCACAGATGTTTTCTAAGTTAATCAGAAATCAAGTTGCTAAGAGACAAGCAACATTTGTTTATCCAAATATATGGAGATAGATAGGTGGTCTTCAAAAACCTCAAGAGATCTGTAGAATATGGCAGTCAAATATGTTTTCTTAACTTTAGATTTTTCTATATTGAGACATGTCAGCTCCTGACAGCTCCCCTCATTTCTACTCCAAGCAGATTATGAGCATTGAAGAATCTCCATTTGGAGATGACTGCATTAGTAACAAGCTTATCACTGAGCAAGAAAAATCTGTTGCTTCAACTGTAGACAGAATGCTGTCCAAAAAGGACAAAACTTGGAAGCAGGTAAGTTGACAGCCTAGCTCTGCCAAGACAGGGTAGGCAAGTACTTCATAATTCCTTCTTTATAATTAATGCCTGTCAGAGATACTGAGCGAAAAGTCTGAAGATAGATGCTCTAATGTATTGAAAGAAATTGGGGACTGCCCAGACATCCAGTTGTCTGTCATTTTTTAGTTTTGGAAGCTGCTGGTTCTGCACTTCCTATATAATCTGATATTTTATCCTTTTCAGGTCTCTGATATTGTTGAAGACTAAATAGTTATTGTTGGGGTAGTGTTAAGCATTCTAAATGTTAATTAATTGGTCCTGCTTGCTGTCTGTTACTTACATTGACTCTGATTGGTTAAATAAAATGCCGAGGCCTGAGATTGGGCAAAGACAGAGAAAGGTGGGACTTCCTGGGATGAGAACAGGAAGCCTGTACTTTACACAGAAGAAGAATTCATTCCAGCCAGCAGCAGGAAGAAGAAGGAATTCCAGCCAGCAGCAGGAGGAAGAAGAAGACACACACCATGGGATAGAGAAAAGAACCTCATTCCACACTGCCAGGAACATTGGCATATCGTGGAGAATGGCAGTCCAAGGGGACATATGTATATATGGGTTCATATTTGGGTAATAGAATTATGAGCTAGCTTAGATGAGCTAGAATTGCACAACTCAGGCCAAGGCTTGTTAAAATCCACATGGTGTCTGTGTGTGTATTCATTTATAATGGTGTGTTAAGGATTAGATACCGAACCAATTAACAATAATATAAATGCTGATTAAATAATTTAATTAGCCATTTTTTAAAACAAGTTATAGTCTCACAGTTAAATTTTAAGTTGTTTAGGAATTAAAAGGATGCTCTAGGTCTAAGAAGAAGTTTTTAAGTTGGAAATGAAAGTTAGGATGAAACTTTTAAATTCATAGAGATAGATACATAATAGAATATTAATATCAGTTGCAAATATGTATGGACTGGACATTGAGAATGTTTTTTTACAATTGTGGAATAATTATTCTAATTGTTTTGTATTGTATTTTTTGTTATAAGAAAAAAAAAACCTTGTTTTTAAAAGGGACTTAAAGGGGGAGCTGTGGAGGAAAAAAGATATATCTTAAATTTAAAAAAAAAAAAGCAGGTAGAAGGGTGAGGGAGAAGACTGTGGGAGGGTGGGATCACCGGGAGGGGGAGGAGGGAGAGGACTATGATTGAGATGTAATTTGAAGAAATTAATAAATGTAATTAGAATAAATAAATAAATAAAATAAGTATTATTTATAATAGTTTTTTCAAAAAAAAGAAAATTCAAAAATCATCAGAGAAGACATTTATAATATAATGGAAAGGCTGGAAACTACTAATTTCAATTAAAATACTAATCTAATTAAAGTTAATTTGAACTGTTGTTACATTGTTGAACCATAATCTCTCCAAATAATGTTTCATAACTCTCTGATTGTCAGGCTAAAGCTATTATTCAAACATTACTTATATTATATATCTTTTTCTTGAGAATTGATAGTCTGAAATTTTTAATGCAAGTTGTTTTTTTTTTCAGGAAATAATGAAATAAGGGTTTATTTTAACTGGTAAATTCATAATGAATTTGTTCTATTCCCCACCAGGTATGTAATAATTTCTCTTTAAAAATTATATAAATATATATATATATTACAATATACATATATAGTGCATATATGTGTGAGTGTTTTGTAAATTTACGACAATATAATACACGTTTTTGCCTGCATGTATGTTTATGTACATGTGTACATGTGTGGCATGCATAGAACAAACTTGGGTCTCATTACTTAGGTGACTTCTGTCTTTGTTTTTTGAAGACAACTTTTCCTAGTGGCCTGGAGCTCATAAAATATGCAATACCAGCTGTTACATTAAGCCCCAGGCATTCTTTTTTTTGCCAACTGGAATTAAGTGCCAACCACCATCCTTACTTCTTTTTTACATGGGTTCTAGGAATCAATCTGAGGTCCCTTTGCTTCATATGAGCAATATACTGAATGAACTATGTTGCCAGCCCAAAAATACTGTTCCTTAAAAAGGTAAATGTTAGAATATATAATAAAATGAGTATTTAGGAGAATTTCTCTCTTTCCTATTTTCTCCCCTATGTGTGATGCATGTTTTATTGGATGTATGCATATGATCAAATGGATAATAAATGCTAAGCTTTCCAGGGTGAGTTACTAAGCATTCCCGAATTTGTCTCTAACACAGCAGAAGGGTAATGATGTCAGTCTCAGCCAATACAAAGAGAACCAGAGCATAGACAACATAATGTAGTCATTGACTTGTTGTGAAACTCTAGAAGATTCTAGCAGAGATACAACTGAGGATTCATAGAAATAAACTTAAGAAACTGAAAGAAAATTAAAGAAGCACAAAATGAAGTGCTTCTAAAAATTCTGATTAATACAGGAAAGTACGTTCTAGAACACCACCAATTTGTTTCTGTATACAAATCACACATTAATACAGGGAATCCCAAGCTGAGGTTTGTTTGAGCATTAACTCCACCCTGTCAAGATGAGTATTTATTTCAAACTCTGTCATGAGTTCCAGTGGTCAAATCGTGGTCCTTTCATCTGTCTTTTAAAGAGAGTATTTATTTTGAAATGAATATTTACCAGTAAGTTCTAGTTATATAAGTTTGTTTTATTTCATTTATGAATATGTGTATGTGGGTATGTCTATGTGTGATTATATGCCTGTGAGTGCAGATACCTGTGGAAGGCAGAAGAGAGATTGGGATTTCCTGCAGCTGGAATTACACATGACCATAAACTACCCAGTGTGAATTCAGGAAGTGAACTGGGGTGCTTTACAAACCGAGAAATGGATTAAAAAAACTGTGGTACATCTACACAATGGAATACTGCTCAGCTATCAGAAACAACTAAATCTGAAATTTGCAGCCAAATGGATAGAACTAGAGAAGCTCATCCTGAGTAAGCTAACCCAGACTCAGAAGGATGCACATGGCATCTATTCACTTATAGTCAGATGTTAGCCATATAGTACAGGATAACTATACTACAATGAATACACCAAAGGGAACATGAACAAATACTTTTTTTCCTGTCAATTAGACACTTTGCCCTGGTAGTGCTGCCTTATAGCTCCCCAGTGTATGAGGAGGGTCTTTGCCCTCAAATGACTGCTGAAATGGGGTGGGGGACTGTTATGTAGGGACACTCCACTCCAGAGGAGTGGGATGGAAGGGAGAGGAGGTAGAGGGTGGCAGGGCAGGACTGGAAGGGACAGAAAGAGGTCACTGCGATGGAGATGTATTCTGAAGTAATAAGTAAATATATATATATTTTTAAAAAAGAGTAAATGCTCTTAAGCTCTGAACTCTCTCTCCAGCCCGCTAGTTTCCTTTTGGCTGTTTGGCTAACACTCTCTAGCAAGATGCATCTCTTGGAAGGAATGCCCATAGTATCCTAGGGCAGAGTATCATCTAGTCTCTTCATCAAAGTATTAGAGTTTGCAAAAATTACATAATAACACATTTATCTAATTACTGTCACATATTAGCAGGCAGTATTTTACACATTTTCCTCTTTTTTGTACTTCTTAAAAAAAAAAAAACCTTGAGGTCATAGACTAATAAATTCTAGCCAATCATCACCCTTTGCCCCATTCATGATTTTTCGAGAGAGATTTCTCTGTGCACACACTGGCATATGCAAAGGAGCCCTTTTCCTGGAAAACTGTACTTCAAGATATTCAATTAAATAAAATGAAGCATTCTCTTTTCTTGTCACCTTAGAGAAAATTACTTCTACAGATCTGTGTGTGATGTGAACAAGGTAGCTATTCTAATTGTCACATAGGATGTATGATTTTTATCATTTTGAAGAAAAAATAAATAAACCGTGATAATCTTGATCCATTCTCTGTAGTAAGGAATCTTTATGCAATTCAGTATGTATTTTTCTACGAGGACTTTCTGCCTGTTAAATCACTTAGTTTCCTTGTTGACCTTTTTAATCTGATTTCTATGAGACAAAATGTGAGGGTGTCTTAATGTTCTTTGTAATACTCATCATAAGACACATAGAAAGTCTGACACTCCAGAAATGAATATTTTATCTGTTAAAAAAGTATAACTTACCAAAAAAAAAAAGATGAAATAGACAGTCCACTTTGCAAAAGCGTTAGAATTTTCAAAACTCAAATCCTTGGGGTTTACTGGACAATGAACCTTAGCAGGATACTAATCTGTCCAGAATCCTAAACAAAGATGACTAACAGTCAGGAGACCTTGACAGTGAAAGCTATGTGATCTGCATTAAACACACAATGAGATACCATCCTGTGAGTCCACAGGAGCCATTGCAGAATTCAGGGTTAGAGAAGAGCCCAGCCAATCTTTCATGCTATTTTTCATTCTCTCATGTCCTTGGCTCCTCAGACCACCCCAGAACAACTGTACATTTGATGTTTTCACAAAACCTCCAAATATCTTGTTTTCTACTAATCTAGAAATTGCCAAAAACTGATGCTTGTGAAAAAGAAATGCATTCTTTCAGTTCATACTTATAGCTAACTTCATTTTCTACTAAGATCTTATTAGGTCATTTGTTCCCTTAGCCTAAATTGACACATGGTAAAGATACCACAACCTCCCAGTTAGACAAAACAAACTTCACAGACTTGGAATATTACATCAGTGTTGGCAAGACTGGAGATTAGCAAGGGAAAGAGATGAGTTTGACTTAAGCGTTGTATCCCTATTAAAGCATGGCTTTTTATTACCATCTTTAGTCAATTGTGCTGTTGTAGTTTCTTCTCTATGTCTATGATAAAACATCCTGACAACAAGCCATGTAAAAGGGAAAGGGTTCATTTACCCTCAGGGTTCTATAGGACAGTTTACTATCACTGGAATGACAAAGCATTAGAAGCTCGAGACAGATGGTCACAGAACATCCACAGTAAAGTTCAGGTATAAGTTCGTGTAAGTATGTTTAAGTGCTCAGACAGCTTTCTCTATTCTTACACAGTTCAAGGCTGGTTGCCTTGGGACGGGTCTACCCAGGGTAGGATGGTTGTACCCACCTTAGTTAATATAATCAATATTATCTCCAATAGGCATACCCACAGATTAACTTGATCTAGAGCCTTCCAATGCTGAGACCCTTTAATACATTTCTCATGCTTTGGTGACCCCAACCATAAAATTATATCTGTTGCTACTTTGTAACTGTAATTTTTCTACTGAACCATAGTGTAAATATTTCTGGAAGTAGAGGTTTGCCAAAGGGGTAGAGACCTACAGATTAGAACCACTGCTCTAGACTATCCCTCATAGACTCACCTATTCTCTAGTGATTTTACATTATGTCAACTTGACAGTTAGAACTCACCATCACACCTGCCTAATCCAGTAAAGCTTATATTTGGATTTTTTTCATTCACAGGGATAGCTATCATGTTGAAGAAGTCACAGAAGATTGGAGACCCATGAAGAAGTGCCCCCCCAACATCCCTGCTCACCTTTGTTGGTGGTGCTCAGGAATACAGGCCAAACATAATAAATATGTTTACTATTCAAAGTGCTGTGCTAAACAGGTACACAGGTTCTCTCATATTGGATTCTTGATACAAGTCTGTGAGTCACAGTCAATTATTATCACTCTCTCTCAAAGAAGAATCCTAATTCTCAAAGAAATAAATGCAATTTCTTGGAATTGTAGAGCAAGAGTATGGGGTCATTGGACAGTATATGTAGAAGCTTGACTTGAGAGCATGCTTTGCTATTTATGACCAATATCAAGGAAGAGAAATTGATGGTTTGGCTTCAGCTAGGCAATATATTCCCCAACCCCCCCCCCTTTTTAGCACATGGCAGAATAAACTACTGGGGCAGGGTAGAAATATCCTACCTTTGTCCAAGTTCTTTGATACATTTACACAATGGACTACTACTCAGCTATCAGAAATAAGGAAATCATGCAATATGCCACCAAATGTATGGAACTAGAAAAGCTACTCCTGAGTGAACTAACCTAGAGAAATATAAACATGGCATGTATTCACTTATAACTGGATTCTAGACATATAGTACGGAACAACAAACCTTAAACCAACACAGATCCAAAGGAACAAGAACCTAGTATAACTATCCTACGAGAAATTCTACCCTGCAGCAAAACAAAGCAAAGGCTGAGAAATAAGGTCATACATTAGGTGGAGCTCTGGGAGCCTTCTATAAGAGAGGAAAGAGAATGGAGAGACCCAGAGGGGTCAAAATCAACACATGAAGATCAATAGAGTCAACCAATCTAGGCCTCTAGAGGCTTACAGAGACTGAAACACTAACCAAAAAACAAAAAGAAAGAAAGAAAGTTTTCTAAGATATCGCCAGACTGACTTCCATAGTGGTTGCACAAGCCTGCACTCCCACCAGCAATGGAGTAGGGTACCCCTTTCTCCACACCCTCGCCAGCATGTGCTGTCATTTGAGCTTTTGATCTTAGCCATTCTGACAGGTGTGAGATGGAATCTCAGAGTCATCTTGAGTTGCATTTCTCTGATGGTTAAGGATGCTGAGCATTTCTTCAAGTGTCTCTCAGCCACTAGGGATTCCTCCTTTGTGAATTTTCTGTTTAGCTCTGTTCCCCATTTTTTGGATTATTTGGTTTCTTCCCATTTAATTTATTCAGTTCTTTGTAAATTTTGGATATTAGCCTTCTGTCAGATGTAGGGTTGGTGAAGATTTTTTCCCAATCTGTAGGCAGCCGTTTTGTTCGAATGACAGTGTCTTTTGCTTTACAGAAGCTTTTCATTTTCATGAGGTCCCATTTATTGATTGTTGGTCTTAGGTCCTGAGCTGTTGGTGTTATGTTCAGGAAGTTGTCACCTGTGCCAATGAGTTCAAGGGTTTTTCCGACTTTCTCGTCTAGTAGATTTAATGTATCAAGCCTTATGTTAAGGTCTTTGGAATAGCTGTGCCTCGGGACCCAGCCATACCACTTCTGGGTATACATCCAAATGACTCCTCACCAAATCACAAGGAAGTTTCCTCATCTATGTTCATAGCAGCCTATTTGTAATAGCTAGAAACTGGAAACAACCCAGATGTCCCTCAACCGAAGAATGGATTAAAAAACTGTGGTACATCTAAACAATGGAATACTACTCAGCTATCAGAAACAATAAAATTATGCAATTTGCAGCCAAATGGATGGAACTAGAGAAGCTCATCCTGAGTGAGCTAACCCAGACTCAGAAGAATGTGCATGACATCTATTCACTTATAGTCAGATTTTAATTATATAGTACAGGATATATATACTACAACCAACGCACCAAAAGGAACATGGACATAGAGTTTTTTCTTTTTCTCCCTGTCAATGAGACACTTTTCCCTAGTGGTGCTGCCTTGTAGGCCCCCAGTGTATGAGGAGGCTCTTGGCCCTTGTATGACTGCTGAACTGGGGAGGGGGCCTCTTATGTAGGGACACTCCATTCCAAAGGAATAGGATGGAAGGGTTAGGGGCTAGAGAGTGGAAAGGCAGGACTGGGAGGGGTGGAAAGAGGACACTATGATGGAGATGTAACCTGAAGCAACAAATAAATAAATTTAAAAAAAGAAAGAAAGAAAAAAGAAAAGAAAGGGAAAAAAAGAAAAGAAAAGAAAAGAAAAGAAAAAAGGAAAAAAGTTTAGACTGGACACAAATGTAGATAATGGGCAACTTCATCATCAACAGATCCCCTAGCAAGTGGGGCAGTCCCAATGATGGACTTTGTTACCTTTTAGTGGCACATTTTACCTTAAGTGAGCTACCATGTCTGGTCCCAGAGCAAGAGGAATCTTTTAACCCTCATGCGGCTGACGAATTGATGGAGGCTCATATGTAGGTGCCCCACACACACTGGAAGAGAAGGATAGATGGGTGATGGAGTAGAGGATGAGAGCATGGCACTGGGAGGGTAGGAGGGATGGGCTGCAATAAAGATGCACCTCGAATTAATAAATAAATGTAAAAAAAGAAAGTAAAGAGTCACTACCGTTAAAGTGAAGACTCCATTAAATAAATTTATTTTATTATCTTGAAAATAAAATAAAACAAAACCCTCGTAAAACAAAGATAATTTAGAAATAGGGCTGGGGAAGTGATTAAGTGGGTACAGCACTTAATTCAAAGTATGAGAACCTGAGTTAGAAGCCCCAGATGCCACACAAAACCAGACACAGTACTACATTTTTTAAAAAGATGTATTGATTTATTTTACCTAGATGAGATCTCTATCTGCATGTACCCCTTCATGCAGGAAGAGGGCATCATGTTCCAGTACAGATGGTTTTGAGACACCGTGTGGTTGCTGGGAATTGAACTCCAGACCTCTGCAAGAGCAAACAGTGCTCTTAACCGTTGAACCATTTCTCCAGCCCAGTACTATATTTTGTTGTAATGTCAGTGTTCATAAAAAGATGGGAGCAATAGACAAGTGAGTTCCTGGAAGCTTGTGAGTCAACTAACTTGATATACATAAAGCAAAAAAGAGATATTAACTCAAACAAGGTGGGAGGTAAGGACCAACATCTGGGCTTGTCCACTGACCTCATTATGATTGCTGTGATAATACACACATAGGGCACACACATACAGAGAGAGAGAGAGAGAGAGAGAGAGAGAGAGAGAGAGAGAGAGAGAAAAGAATAATAATTTGAAAAGAGCAATTCTGTTAGCCTGTTAGCCAGTTCATCTTCTTGGATCTCTATACTTTCTTTCTCTTTTCTTGTGCATTTCTTCTTAATTTGACACAATACAGTTAAATATGGTGTCACATGCATCCTTCCCTGCTTGTTTTCCCCTATGGGCACTCACACATGCATACACATGTGCGTGCGCGCGCACACACACACACACACACACACACAGAGAGAGAGAGAGAGAAATCTAGAATGTCTCCTTTCCAACGATAATGAAATTAACCAAAGGGTCAAAAGTCAACAGCTGAGAGAGGGAGATTTTGTCTTCCCCAGGAATAAATCCCTTCATTGTTCAGCATTGAAATAATATACATACAAGGAACCTTAAAATGACTCATTAGGTTGTACTTATATATGTTTGCATATATTTGACAATAATAAAGAAAAAGAGGCCATGAATTTGAAAGAGACTGGAGAAAGAAAAGTAGATAAATGATACTATTATATTTTAAATTTAATTTTATCATAAGTTATTTCCCACCATGGATATAAAGCCAGGTGGAGGCTGCTAGATGCTGTGGCAGCTTTAGTTTATTGTTTATTTGTTTATACTCTAGTCACTTTGTGACCTGACAGTGATCCTCAAGGACAGTGAATGTCCCAATATGAACACATTGCTCTAAAGTCTGTTGTAACTTTCGTGAACTAAAACTTTCAAAGCACTAACAGGAAGATAACAGTGAAGAATGCTCTACAATTTCAAATCAAATCTTACACGTTTCAGATCAATGGATGGATGCACTTTTCTTGAGTGTGTGCCTTTTTTCTAAAGTAGACAGTAAAGAATGGAGGATGCTCAGGGTGTGCACTCATAGACAATTCTCACTAATTTAAAATTGCTGCTGCTTTTCCCAATATGATTCGCCTGATATTTATTCCAACTGTGAGAGAATGAGAGGCACATTTATTTCCCATTTTATTTTCTACAAGGCATTGACTTATAAATCAGATACCCTATGTGAAATTTTGGAGACTCCAGGAAATAAAAGAGAGAGAAAGAAAAAAATCCAAATTACTACAAAAGTAAGGCAATTTCAAACATAGAAACATCTCAACAACCACAAGAGCCACACACACCCATACGCAGACTCAGCTGTGATTAAATTTCCATCCCACTTTAAAGAACTAGGAAATTAAAAAGGACACAAATTCCAAAAAAAAATCTTGATTGAGAAAAGAACACTTAAAAAATTACATAAGTAGAAAAGTAGTTTAAATTATTACATGCTGTAACAGCTGTCTACATATTAGACTCCTGCATGCATATAGTATAAATAAATAAATAAATACATTTAGAAAATTTTTGTTCAAATCAAAATATAAAACAACAAGCTTCTATTACACTCTCAGTTCTGTCACTGTGGAGCAAACTACATGAAGTGGTAGGATTGCATTTTCAAAATGAGCTCTCTGCATTTTTGTAGACAACCGTACTTTTGAAACAAATATTAGATAACAAGTGGGGCCCTTGGATTTGGAATTATTTTAAGTTACAACAATTTTCCTTTTGTTATAAATGGTTACCTTATAAATTTTCAAGCTTTTAGAAATTAGTGTGTGTGTGTGCTCATGTGCAATGCATGAGTGTGTTTGTGTGTGTGTGTGTGTGTGTGTCTGTGTGTGTGTGTTTGAAAAGTGTGCACTGTGCAGGTGTCTACAGAGACCAGAAGAGGGCATAGAATACCCTGGAGCTAGGCATACAAGCTTTTGTAAGCAATTTGATACAGCTACTGAGATTTAACTCAGGTCCTCTGTAAGAGCAGGAAACAGTCTTAGCTGCTGAAACATCTCTCCAAACTACTATTCTATATGTTTAAGTAGTCAAGGTTAAAGATATTGCCAAGGCATCAGTGATTGTAATAAAATTGCTTAGATTAATGATTGGTAGATGAAATAGGATACAAACTTTAGATACCCAAGAATGATTTTAATGTTATCAAATATTTATTTGTTTTCAATAATATTTTATTTGACTAAATGTTTAGAAGATAAACATAGTTTCTGTATCTTGCCCAGTTGTATTTTTCTGTGAGGTCTTCATTCACTGAAAGGAGAGACTTCAATGGGTGGGAGATACACTAATCTGTGGTTATAATGATGAGATTCAGAAAATATTAAGAAATTATGCTGATCTAAGAAAGTGTATACATTTACAACTCACTTCTTAAATCTATAGCTCAAGGAACATAGCAGAAGAGGGGAAAAGGTTATAAGAGCAAGGATATCAAAAGGTATACTGTGAAATTGTCTCTTCTAGTTATAGCTGCATAAACAGGACTGCAACAATGGCAGTATCAGTAAATGTGTTAACATGGAAAGGGAAAAATTCCAGAGGTAAAGGCCCTGGGAAAAGAGCTACAGGCAACCAAGAACTGTCTGTCAGGAAATGGAGAATTGGACTCTCCGAGGGATTAGGCTCATTATTGATTGTACAATACAAAGTCATCAGCCATGAAATTATATACACACAAACAGCAAAAACAGGTTGTATTTATATATATGTGCATATATTATGTATTGTGTCTGTTTATGTAGATATTAGTAAAAGAGAAAGAGGCTCTCAATTTAAGGGTGGGGGAGTATGGAAGACGTTGGAAAGAGGGTAACTGGGAGGAAAGGGAGGAAAGCCAGTTAACAGCGTTCTAGCTTAATTAAGATGTATTAATAGAACCTCCAAAAGCTGGCCATGGTGGTGCATGCCTTTAATCCCAGCACTCGGGAGGCAGAGGCAGGCGGATCTATATCTCTGTGAGCTCAAGGCCAGTCTGGTCTACAAAGTGAGTCCAGGACAGCCAGGGCTACACAGAGAAACGCTGTCTTGAAAAACCAAAAAAAAAAAAAAATAAAATAAAATAAACAGTACCTCCAACAATTACAAAGAAAACTCAAACATGATTTTCAGAGGTTTTTTATTTTCTTTTTATTGTGCTGATAAAGTCACATCCCCTTTACCATTTTTAAGCAATCAATAAAGAACAATCTTGCAATCAGTGAACTTAATTACTACAACCTGACTTTATTCCTACACAAATGGTTGCTAATGACATGTTTGTCAATAAAAAGTGCCAAGGAATATCTAAGTGCAGGATCTGTGTAAAGACACTTTAGACACAGGCACACACACACACACACACACACACACACACACACACACACACACAAACCTTAATAATAAAAAATTACTCAAGCAATCAAGACTTCAAGAGCTGTTGTAAATTTCTCTGTTAGCTTTGCTATAATGAGCTATTTACCATTTTTTTCAAATGATTTTTTTAAAAGTTGTTTTAGAATTTTCCATGAGACATAAAATTTACTAAACTGTTTAATGTAAAAATACAAACATAGCACTTGGAAGGCAGAGCCAGGTAGATCTCTGTGAGTTCAAGACCAGACTGGTCTACAAAGCGAGTCTAGGACAGCCAAGGCTATTACACAGAGAAGCCCTGTCTCGAAAAACCAGGAAAAAAAAAACATAGCATAAATATAACACACTCAAATTCAACTATCAAAAAAAAACTATGCAAATATTTTTCCATTGTGGTAGATTGGGGTTTAGAGAAATGGCTCGGTTGGTGACTTGCTGCTGTGCAAATCTGAACACTCGAGTTCAGCACCCAAGCACCTAGAGAGGAAACCAGGCCTGATGGTCAAATCCAAGACCTAAGGCATAGTTAAGAAGAGGGGCAAATATAGTGTGCAAGGTTTGGGGAGACATAGAGATTAATACTTTCACTTATGAAACTGAGTATTAAATTGGACTGTTTCTTAGATGATGGTGACTTTCAAGTATACAAAGATAGTAGGAAACTTTATGTTAAAAAGCAACTCAGTGAGTAGAGAGTGACGTGATATTGATATCATCATGGAACAATGAGATTCAACTTCAAAAGAAAAAGATACTATGAGGCTTACCACTTTTTCTTGCAATTGTTATTTTTTTTCATTTTAACCCCGAGAACAGCTTTGAATTTGTTCAATAGGGCTTATAGCCTGGATGCTGTGTTGGTAGCTTTCTTCATTTTTATGACCAAATATCAAACACAATAGCAACTGAAGGATGCATGGATTTCTTTGGGCCCCTGTTTAAGGATATAATCCATCACACTAAGGAAGGCAGAATGACAGGAATGGCTCTCAGTTGTGGTGACAGAGGTATGAAACTGTTTGCTCATGTATTTGTCAGCCAACAAGCCGAGAGGGGTAGAGTATGATAGAGTCAAGCTACACACATCTCAAGACCACCCCACGGAGACCTCCTTCCTCCGAGCAGGCCCCCTCATAAACCTTTCACAACAATGGGAGACATTTCATTTTCAAATGACTGTTACTTAGACTATTAAGCTAGCCAGTGTTCAGGTACGGTACAGACTATGCTTTGTGTGTGTATTATGTGTGTGTGTGCACGCATGTGCGCGTGCGTGTGCAAGTGTATGTTATTGTTATTGTAGTGTGTGGTGTGATTGTTAGTATGGGGGGTGGGCAGCTGCATATACTTATGCACATGCATGTGTATGCATTTGGAAACCAGGTGTGGATATCAGGTATCTGGCCTCAACTGCTTTCCCCCCCGTTTGTTTGTTTGGAGACAGTCTCTATGAAACCTGCACACCTCAATTTGGCCAGATGGTCGGTCAATGAGATTCAGGGATTTTCCAGCTATTGCCTCCCAGAATGAACATTGCAAGCATACACCACCATGCCCAGGTTTTCAAGAGGGTTCTGGAGACCTAAACTGGGGTCCACATGCTAACATGGCAAGTGGTTTATTGACTGAGCCATTTTACTCATCCTGGAAGGTTTGGTATTAAAGAAATCAACATGAATTTACTAAGCAATGCTAAAAACTTCACTTGTTACACACCGTTCTTTAAAGCAGGCCCACAATAATTTTAATATGTGTTATTCATTCATTTATTTGTATAATGTTTTCTTGAGACAGTGTCTTATGTAGCCCAGGCTGACCTTGAACTAATTATATAACTGAGAGTGATCATGGTCCTGCCATCTCCCTCACTGAAGTGCTAGGGTTACAATTCTGCCTCATCCTACACCAAGCTGAGATTGCATTTATAAAACTAAATACTTTATGTTTATATGTCTAATGAAGAAAGATCATTCCACATCTATACTTCTTCCAATATTGCATCTTAATTGTTTGAACTGGAACACCTCCTGCCTTCTGAACAATAAAGTCACTGTGTCAGAAGCAAAGATGGGTGACTATGGGTTCAATCTAAATTTAACAGCATGTTGTAAACGGATTTTAGAAAGAAATTAAAAAGTCATGCATACTATCTCCTCTAATCACAGAGAGGATGAGGGAATATTATATTCCATTCTTACATATTTCCCATTTAGGAAAAGAAAACAATACTTTCTGACATTCATTAAAGTAGAATTTTTAGTAAGAAACCACATTGTACTCATTGCATAATGATATTAAAGAAAGATGGTATAATTATAAATCATGGATTATAAGTATAGATCCAGGATAATCATATATTTCTTAGGAGAGAGACTATATTATTAACCAAGTTTAAATTTTAGGAAATGGAACAAAAAGACAAAATCCTCTAGTGATGGTCCACACACAGACATACCAATTTTACGAGCTTTCCATGCAGAATATTGCTTTCATGAGAGCTACAGATCAGGTGAAACAGGTACCTTTAGGATATGCTGAAGATAGGAAAAAGGAAGAAACAGGGGAGAGGGGAAATAATTTGATTATATTTTTAAATGATGTGCTGAAGATACCAGAAAGCAAAGAGCTATCCCCATTACCAATTCCCTAACACCAATAATCATAATTTGGAGATGCCTCCCATGTGAAGGAGACAATGCATTTGAAACTAAATACCAGGGCTATCACAACAAATTCTAGCAGCTGATAATACCTACATCCCTTGTTGCCAGGCCAATACATGTAGGCTGAACTACAGCACCTGCACTAGCCAAACAAGGAGAGCACCTTTACCTCCATCCCATTCAAACTCAGGGGTTGGAGCTGAGAACAAGATTACACAATTTCATGGTATGCAGAACAAAAGCTAGTCAAGGACACTTAGTCTTAAATTTAAGTACCTGGTACTACAGAAGCATACATACAACTGACATGGGCCAGAGCTGGGAGACAGTGCCTCACCTCAGACATAGATTTTGGTTTTGACAAACAGCATTACCAGCTGTGGCATGTGTCTGGTATGTACAATCTCTAAGACTGTGGAGATTCCAGTGACTAAGATTCAGGTATGGGTCAGATTAATATGAATTTTGGCCAAAGAACTCCATATACCATTCATTCCTTAACCTTTGGAATTACATCAGTGGCCTGTTCTGTGCTCAAAGTGGAAGATTTGGATTTGTCATGGCACCAGGAGTAACTTTGATGATGGTGGTACAGATACAGGGTTAAGATTGCATCAATGTCAACTTTGAAGTCTTTGGTGTGTTTCTGATATTATATTTACTATATCCTATATAATATATAAAATCATTTATATTTAGATATATCATTAATATATAATTTAAGTATTTATTACTATATATTACTAAATATTTATTAGTATATGTTAGACACCATATACTAATATATTATATATGTACATATATATTTACATATATATATAATCTTTTCAACTGTGTGATGTAGCTGTGATTCACTTTAGCATAAATCTGGGTAAGCAACTGCCTATCAGTGCCACCCAACTTAATGAAGCACATCACAGAACAAGTCTCCATTTTCTGAACATTGGACATGACATTGAATATAGCTATTTCCTTCGAATATAATACCAGGTTTGAGACAGCCAATACTAGGCAGACCCCAACAATGACAATTCATAAGCATGCTCATCCATGAAGCTTCCAGACCATTTCAAGTGTGGAGAAGAACTAAGGAGGACCAGTCTATCACCTGTGTGATAGAAATATATCACAGGAATATATCTACTGTGGATAACTACAGTGGCCATGGTCACATATCCAATTCAATGGCAGACAGATTACATAAGTGTACTTATTGATCTATCCTATTGCTGTTCTAGTCTTAGTAGGCTTTAGGCTCAGAGTATGAGTTGACTTGATAGGATTTTGGCATAAGAGCCTGATACAGGTATGTAAATGTAGGGGAATCCCAGGATATGGCCATATATATGTGTCTGTGTAAAGGATCACTGGGGTCTCACAGCAGTCCACCTGTGGAAATGGACGACCCTGTATACACATTCTCATTGTTCATCTCTACTGAAAACACCAAGTGTACATTTGGCAGGACTGTCTGGAGTAATCCTCCGGAACTGACAAAGTAATAATGCACCACCATGTGTGTCAAACATGGCTATGGGCATCATGTAGTGCTGAAATAATGCAAGTGTCTTCAAATACACAGAAAACAAAAAGTTTTTTACAGCTCCAAAAAGATTATATGGGTACAGCTTTCCTGTCACACCACATAGACACAGTCTTGTAGCAAATATCCTGGGTTTGTTTGTTTGTTTTTGTTTTGGTTTGGTTTTTCTCTTTTTTTGGCTCTCACAGTCTTTCCATGCCCCTTCTGAGATTTTTTTTTTCCCTGAGCCTCAGGTACGGTTGTTTTATAGAGTACCAGTTGGGACTGGGCACCCACAGTCAGTTATTCTCCAAAGTTGTAACGTTCTAGCATGGTTTCTGTCTTCTGCAAAATGAAAATTATTCGTGAAGAGTGAAAACCACCCTAACGATATAATCCTAAACAAGACCCACACAATGGTAATACCAGGTGCCATATTAGCATCAATGGGGGGGGGGGGGGGAAATCGCACAGGTCATCACCCTAGATGAATAGCTACAAGCATTTAATGACTAATAAGAAAAAAGAGAATCAGTGCTCTTTGGGGACAAGCCTCTGATGTCAAGTGATTGACCCTAAACCCATCTATATATAAGCAACATGCTATATTTATACATATAATGCACCCCTCTCTCCTGCTTCCCTAAGTGTATAGGGGTGGAGAGAGAGAGAGAGAGAGAGAGAGAGAGAGAGAGAGAGAGAGAAAGAAGGGCTATGACAATTATAGTTAAGGAAGCAGAGGTCATGTAACGATGTTTTTAAAACATCTTTAAAATGTTTTTCAAACTTTATAAATATACAAGTAAGATGCTCAATACTTGAGCCCAGATTGCACTTTTCAAGACAACAAACATCAAAAGCTTTCATGGTCTAGTCACCTAATCCCCAAAAGAAAGTGCCAGAAACTAGCCAGATGGTCATCAATACAACAGAGAACTCAGGTGATAAATTTGAAACAGCAAATTTAAAGAAACTTGATGAGGAAAGAAAATTCATGAAAAACAGAAAAGTGAATTCAATTACTTTGAAAAAGAAATTGAATGAAAAGATAGAATTGATGCAAAAGACCTCCAATTCCTTCAAGTGAGAAAAATCACTGTTGGTAAAAGTGGCTGTATCAGCCAAACAGAGGAGAGAATCTGTAATCTAAGACAGGTGATGCAGAGAACGCCTAATTAGAGAAGAAAAGGAGGGTTTAACATGAATGAAGGAAAGCTCTGGGGAATACTGTGCAAGTGTTAACAAATCAAGTATCCAGCTTACTGGGGCTCAAGTGGGATTGTCTAATCACATATCTCTACTGCCATTTCTTAGTAGCCTTTTAAAATTCAAATATACTTTAAACCTCATGGTGAGCACAAATCAATCGTCTATAATAAACAAACAACAACCACACCAAACTACCTCCAAAAAACAAACAAACAAACAAAACCAAGAAACAATAAATCCAGCATTCTCATTGCTAGAGTAAATGCCTTAATCACAAAGTGACAATGGGAGAGTGAGAAGAACAGCAATTAGAATACCGCTAAATGTCTTCAGAAATGTCTGCAGTTAGAGGCTGGAGAGACAATTCAGTGGTTAAGTGTGTTTTTTGTTCTTCCACAGGACATGAACTATATTATAAGCACCTATTTCAGGCAGCTCCCAAACATCTTAGCTCCATTTCAGGCAATCTGATGCCCTCTTCTGGCTCCTGTGGGTACCTCTGCATACCTACTTATACACAAAAGGAGATACACCACACATACAATTCTTTTAGAATTCCGTAGTTCCGTCTTTGCCTTTAATTACCTTGAATACTAATAACTTAAATTCTCAAGTTCTGTCCTAATGACAGAATGGTTGCCAGTTACAAGGTCTAATTTCATGTGCCTTGTAAGAAGCTCACTTCTTTTCTAAGTGTTCACACAGAAAGAGAGTAAAAGATGGGATGAGATATTTTACAGAAATAGAATCCAAAACAAAGCAGGAACAGTTGGTTATGTGCTTCACGTTGACTCACCAAAACATACAACACAAACTTAGTAAACCTACAGGGGGAAACAGGACTGGCTTAATACAGACAGTGCCAGATTAAGCAGATGGATCATTGAAGCAGACTTTCAAAAGACACAAAATTAAGTTGCTCCCCAAGCCTGTGAGATCATCATCATAATATTTTACACAAAGCCCATCCATGGAAATCCTCTCAGGATGACATGGTAGACCACAAAGCAAGACCAACAGATTTATATAAAACTGAGCTTATGACAATTATATTTTCTGGGATCCTATACCTATAGCAAGACTAAGCATGACAAACAAAAAACATTTTGAATCTATTTAATTACACTAAAATAAATATCACTTTTCAATAGTCAATGTATATCAAAAAATCAAAAAGTTCTCATATAAACAACCTATGTTACCTCTGAGAGAACTAAGAAAATAAATTTTTAAAAAGGAAAAAAAAGAAACATGTTACTAATTACTAAAAGGGAAGAATTCATGGATATTAATGAAACAAACAAGAAGAAAATACTTTCAATTATTAATAATATGAAGAATTGATTTTTCTATAAGATTAAAAAAACTTTAGCTTGACAAGAAAAGGTAAAATAATTAAGATCATAGACATTACAAAGGAGACATTAGAAATGATTTCCTAGAAAGACAAAGGTTATCAGAGATTCATCCACATAACAGTACACAAATAAATTTGGTAAACTAGAAGACATGGACCATTTTCCAGAAACATTTACCTCACTAATATTGAAACATGAAAAAATAGAAAATATTAACAGCCCAATAGCATGTAATGAGATGGAATCAGTAATAAAATGTCTCCCAGTCAAAATAATAATAATAAAACAAACAAACAAATAAATAAGTTGAGGTTCAGACCAGAAAAAAATAATTGTTAACTTTCACTAAACATTTAAAGAACTTAAATGTAAAAGAGAACCGGAAAAGTTTCATTCTCATTATACACAGCTGGTCTTACTTTGATAGACAGTACAGATGATAATAAAGAGATACAATGTCTTTGAACAATATTGATGTTCACATCCTCAACACAAGGGTAATGAGCCAATCTTGCATCTATAAAAAGATTATTTGCCATAATCGAGTGCTATGCATGATGGTTTCAAATCAGAATAAAAGAAAAACACCGTAATAATTACAATATATGCAGAAAAAACATCCAGTAAATCTCAAGAAAACTTCATAGTAAAAATATTGAAGAAATTAGGTTTAAAATAATACAACACAATCATAATTGTTTTGTGTGTGGAGCTGTATATACATGTGAATATATGAGTGTATATGTGCACCTAAACCTGTGCAGAAGCCAGAGCAATGGGCTCAGATACCTTTATCAGTTGCTCACTAAACTTGAGATAGGTTTCCTCACTGAACCAGAAGCTGTTCTCTTTAACTAGTCTGATTGGCTAGCAAGCTGTCTGGATCCATCTGTCTATGCCCCCCCACCATTGCTATGGTTACAGGCTCATGCATCCATGTCTGGCTTTTTATGGATGCTGGAGAATCACACTTGGGTCCTCACACTTGTACAGCAAGCACCATTACACACCAAATAATCTGCCTAGCACTGATAAAGTTCATTTTTATATAAGAAATATGAAAACAGCAAGTGTTAAACGAAAAAAACAAGGTCACTTCAATAAGGGACTGTAATTCAAAATATTGATGAAACTCCTAAACACTATAGTCTGATAATATAATTACATACTGGAATCCAAACAGAAGGATCTAATCATTAATGCTGAAAAGTTATATATATATATATATATATATATATATATATATATTTGAATATATATATATTCAAATGAGTGCTGGAGATGCTACTCTTTCAGAGGACTCAAGATTAGTTCCCAGTACCCATGTAAGGCAATTCACATATACTTGTATTCTTAGCATAAATACATATGTAGGCACATACACCTAAATAAAACTAAAGTAAATCTTTTTTAAAAATAAAATTAAAAACTCACCACAAATATGTCATTAAAATGTACTAGATTAATAAAGAAAATTTCAAGAACCTATAAACCAGTTGCATTGGAACATGCCAACAGTGAGGAGACCTAAAAGAGAATGTTGAAAATCAACTTCATGTGAGATATCTACAAAAATTTATAATGAAGAATAAATTAAAGATTTTAAAATCATCTAATGGTGAAAATTACAAAATGCTTTTGAAACAATTTCAAAAAGATACAAACACACATACATATACATCACACACACACACACACACACACACACACACACACACACACACACACACA